>OX422221.1:314729264-314958515 GCA_949130495.1 Sambucus nigra | reverse complement strand
GAGCGCTGGCACGAAGGGATCGATCGATCGATCGGGGGCATCGACCGATCAACGATGGGAAATTCTGGGAAGTTCGGCATGTGTGAGATATAAGAGGGAATTAATTATAAATTAATCTCCATACATTTATTAGTGATAAATAATTATGAAACAAATATTCCTAGCTATTTTCGGGTGAAAGTAATTGGGACTAGGATGAATTTATGTGCGGCGTTTAACGGATGAATTTGAGAGATTTTATTCCAAAATAGTGAGGTACGGATCAAGTGAGTGAATCCGGGTATATTGGTCATGCGACCCAAAGGTAGTGAATTAAGTTTAGAGATAAACTAAATAATTTTGAGTCGGGATATAGACTCGGGAAATATTAAGATACGGGCCAAGTAAGTGAGTCCGGGGATAATGGTTGGGTGACACCAAGTTATTAAATTAATAAATGCGTTAATTAATTTAGTTAGAGTCGGATTGTAGACTAGGGTAATATTAAATTAATAAGAGTGATAATTAATTTAGTAAGAGTCGGATTGTAGACTCGGGTAGTATTAAATTAATAAGTGTATTAATTAATTTAATTAGAGTCGGTTTGTAGACTCGGGTAGGATTAAATTAATAAGGGTGTTAATTAATTTAATTAGAGTCGGTTTATAGACTCGGGTAGGATTAAATTAATAAGTGTATTAATTAATTTAATTAGAGTCGGTTTGTAGACTCGGGTAGGATTAAATTAATAAGGGTGTTAATTAATTTAATTAGAGTCGATTTATAGACTCGAGTAGGATTAAATTAATAAGGGTGTTAATTAATTTAATTAAAGTCGATTTGTAGACTCGGGTATGATTAAATTAATGGGTGGGATAATTAGTTCAATCAGAATCGAATTGTAGACTCGTGAAGGGTACTTATTAATTAATGTGATAATTAATTATATTAGAGTTGGACCACAGACTCGGAATTTGGGTTAATTAATTAATTTGTAAATTAATTGTATTAGAGCCGAACCACAGACTCAGATTGGTATTAAATTAATATGTGTGTTAATTAATTTAATTAGAGTCGGGCGATAGACTCGGGGAGGTATTAAATTAAAATGTGTGTTAATTAATTTAAGGAGAGTCGGACCATAGACTCGGGGAAAGTATTATATTAATTGAGGTGTGAATTAATTATATTAGAGTCGGACCATAGACTCGGGAAGAGGATAAGTTATTAAGTCAGAAAATTAATTACATTGATTCGGCCACAGACTCAGGAAATTACAGGCAGTGTATGGGATTTTGAGTACATGGTAAAGCCGGGGTTATTGATATATATATATATATATATATATATATACGTGTATGTATTGTGTGTGACATTAAATTACAGACATGTGTACGGGAATTACATGCAGTGTACGGGATTTTGAGTACACGGTAAAACCGGGGGTTCATAATATATATATACGGGTAGTGATAGTATATATATATATGTGTATATATTGTGTGTGATAGTAAATATCAGTGACTAGATATTTATTCAATTTAAATACTCTAATGCTAACAAGGGAGGTTGCGCGATGTGGGTGAATCCCCTAGCTTGAGGAGTAGGGCGGGTATATCCCCAGGTCATAGCGTCCGGTATATATATATATGGGTGAGGGATTTATCTCACTTCCAGGGAAGGAATATGACCACCTCCACTTTGTTTATATTTTGGTCCAAGTTGGTGAGCGATTTTAACTTGGGGAAACTAGGTTTTCTGAGCACACCTAGTGAGATAGCATTCTAGAGGGAATCACCCGGTGAGGGTAAACTCGGAAGGATGGATACACGTATGATATACGTGTGGATGTTATTAAAGGTACGTATAATATGGTAGTAAATATTATATGTAGGTCATAATACAGTGTGTGATGTATTTACTTTATATAACTTGGGTTACAGTTATATGCAGTTAATTAATGAGAAATTAATTAAGTTAATCATTTGTGGGAATAATACAGTGTGTGATGTATGCCCTTTATATAACTTGTGACACGGTTATATGCTGGTATTTAAGAGGAATTAATTAAGTTAATTGTGAAATAACTTATAATTCAAGAATCATTATACTCGGATTAGAGTAGTACAGCAAGGGAAGGTTATACCAGGACTAGTTGGACGGGGTAGTACAACTAGGTGGGGTTAAGGTAACCGGTAGGTGTGCACAATAGTGGAGGGGTGAGAATGTCCTCAAGGGAGTGCGACACTAACTTAAATATGAAGCGCATTCATGCATTTTAAATTACTGCAGTTAATTCACTTGCTAAATATTTTCAAAATGTTTTGGGTTCTAACCCTTGCTATAAAACGTATTTACTTTATATAACTCGGGTTACAGTTATATGCAGTTAATTAATGAGAAATTAATTAAGTTAATCATTTGTGGGAATAATACAGTGTGTGATGTATGTACTTTATATAACTTGTGACACGATTATATGTTGCTATTTAAGAGGAATTAATTAAGTTAATTGTGAAATAACTTATAATTCAAGAATCATTATACTCGGGTTAGAGTAGTACAGCAAGGGAAGGTTATACCAGGACTAGTTGGACGGGGTAGTACAACTAGGTGGGGTTAAAGTAACCGGTAGGTGTGCACAATAGTGGAGGGGTGAGAATGTCCTTAAGGGAGTGCGACACTAACTTAAATATGAAGCGCATTCATGCATTTTAAATTACTGCAGTTAATTCACTTGCTAAATATTTTCAAAATGTTTTGGGTTCTAACCCTTTCTATAAAACTATTTTCAAAACCTTTTAGGTGTCCAGCCACAAGGACGCCGGGATTGATATTCTATTCTAGGGACACGGAGCTGCGGCATATGTGGATGCTAGCAGGGTTGGATTAGATGCATCAATCATTCATTCCTAGAGTAGGAATCTTGTATCAGTCTCAGTTTTATTTAGGGCTTGTAGACCAGACTTCTCGATACAGTTTTCAGGTGTAATTCATTCAGGTGTTGAATATTTGTACTGGATTATTTATTTGGTGGCCGGTGATTTATTCGGCAAGTTGTGTAATTATTATTCTATTTACTTTCATTCAGTTGTGTGAATGGTTTATATTTTAATTCCGCATGTACTATTTTGTTAAATTAAAAAGTTAAAATTGGCACCAGTTTTTGGAATACTAGGTGGTTAGTAAGTCTTAAAAAGTTTTCGACAGTGATGCTAAGGATGATCCAACTGGGATTCCGTTTTAATTTGGTATAGGACTGATCACCCGGTATTTTACTAGGCGGGGTGTCACAGATGGTATCAGAGCATCAGGTTCTAGTGTCCTTAGGATCTGTGCGGCTTTTCACGTTTCGGCTTAGCAATCTTTGATATAGAGCCCTATCATAGGATTGTTGTATTCTCATACGTATGCGCATATACGTTCTTCTGCGAAATTTATATTTGAAAGTGAACTCATACAATTCGATTCTCATTCCAGATGACCCCCAGGAGAGGGAGAGCAGCTAGGGCAGCAGGGGGAGGTGAGACGAGGGAGGCTCGTCAGGAGCAAGAGTTACGACAACAACTGCCAAAGATAATTTTGGCAACACAAGTAACGGAACCAGTGGCGCGGGCGATTGAAACGATGGTAGTCGCAAACGACAAGGTACTTTCCACGGTATCAGCCACAAGTGTTAGTGGCGTCGGATGATCAGACTCACGCGGAGTCGTCGGCGTGGAAGCAAGAAAGAGAGGTTATTTTTAGTGGGAACCCACCAGAGTTTCGAGGGGGTTTAGATGTAGTGCTAGCGTGTCAAGGAAGAGAGGTATCCAGCGTCACCTACGCATGGGAGATTGCGATGGGGTGCGAAAGTAAATGCTAACCACTTTTAGTTAGTGGGAGCGGCGCTACAGTGATGGGAGTCGATCATCACAGTTGAGGAAAAAGGACACACTAGATATTGTAGAGTTTTGGGTGCGGCTCGACCGCAAGTATTTTTCCTCCAGCGGTTGAGACCGAAATGAGGAGAAAATTTTGTGAGGTGACTCAAAGGGGCCCGTTAAGTGTCCGATTACGAGGAAGAATTCACTCGTTGGCAAAATTTTGTACCGGATGAGGTAAGCGAGGAAAAGAGAAAGAAAGCAAAGTTTATGGATGGGTTAGTCTGGAGAATCAGACAACATTTAATTGATAATTTCGCATTAGTAGATTATACTGATGTCATTAACGCAACACTCTGGCACTGTCGGGATTATCGCTTCCACGCGAAAGGAAGCGGGAAGGGAGTGGGGATTAGCCAGTCGGATGAAGCAGAAGGGAACAATACCAGTGGGGTATCCTAGCAGCAGACTAGGGGAGATCAGGGGCAGGATTTCCAGCAGGGAAATCATGCCAAACGATCTAGAACTGGAGGCTATCGGCGGGATGGCCAGGAATTCCAACAAGGTTGGCATGGAAGGGATCGGTGGCAGGGTGAACATATTAGAAAGTGTTTCGTTTGTGGGAAAAGCGAGACACATGAAGAGATATTGCCTTAAGCGAGGCAGGGGTCAACTATAGGACGAGGTCCTGGATGTACAGCCACTAAAGCAAGTCACGGGTGCATTCGGGCAGGGAGAAGCTGCTCCGGAAATCGAGAACCAGCCGTTGTAGCTGGAGTATAGAAATAATTATTTTACCCTAGGGGCATGGGGTATATTGTTGAGTGACAAAGAGGATGTCACAGTATAAGACTTAGTTTTCACTAGAGTTCGCAGGTGAGTCGAACTTAGTGGGTGCGTTGGCCGTAGCAGCCATAACATGTGGGTAAACTTTCCGTAGGGTAGCGGAGTTCCTTAGTGTTCTTCATGGGAGAGTGGAGGCGTACACTGAGTGATTGGTTGAATTATGAGAGGAATTACTACTTTCGATAATTATGGGAGTAGGGTTGATAATACTTTTTAAACATCGGCCGGATAGCGATGGAATTTAACTATTGTGGATAGTGGAGTTAAATTTTGGTGTCCGCGACACCAGGGTATGGTCGGTACTAGGTATCACCGGAGAGGGCGTATAGCCTATATATATGGCCTATATATATGTGGATATATATGTTGTATTGCGTGGTGCGATGGCACATAGTGAGGTTTTGTGTTCTCACATTTTATCCCGGTAAGTGGGGATGTTTACTGAAGTGAATCAGGGTGGTTAAATTGATTTTCGAGCAAAGAGAGATAGCTCGGGGTTTATTTTGCGCAAGGACTAGTGGTAGTAAGGGCGCGGTATTATGTTGTCTTTGGTAGCATAAGGGTAAGCGTATATTCTTTTTTGTTGAGAGATAAGTATTTATGGGGAGATAGTTGGACGTAGCATGGGTTGAGTACCCGGGCAGTATATATATATATATATATATATATATATATATATATATGTAATATGACTACGGGTTCGAAGTTATATTACGGGTTACGACTAGCATAGTCGGGTAACTTTCGTGCGTTAGAGTGCGGGGATAGGGTGTATGGGCACCCGGGTTAATAGACAAATTTTGTGCGGTTAAGCACGGGTATAGGGTGTATGGACGTCCTGGCAAAGTTTAAATGCATACTTGTGTAACGTATGGTTAGAAGCGGATGTGATGGATATAGCGGGCTTGGAGGCACATGACAAGTGAGTATTATGTGAATATTGGAACACTAAGTTTATCTTAATTTAGAGGACGAAATTCCTTTATAAGGGGGAAAGTATGTAACACCCCGTATTTTTGTACATTTAATATTTAATTAATTCGAGAATTTTAAATTACTTGTGTGTTGTAATTTTAATTGAATTAATTATGGCAATATATATATTTAAATATTAATCGGGGAGTGAATGGTTAATGTTTAGGGAAATTTATTTACTAAGTGAATAGTAATAATTTAATTACGTCATTTCGAGTATTAATGACAAGGTATACACTTATCCTAGTCGGGAGTCGGTATAGACTAAATTGGGTGTGAGATAAGGATTTTTATAAATTAATTCGGACGCCAATTCTGAGTGCGCGGTTGAGTCCGGATGGATCGAGATAGTCAGAAAAGAGTACCCGGGGGTAGTAATTGGGTCTCGGGGTAATTTTGGGCATAGCCGGGCCCACACGGGGTGAGTTGGGCCACTTTAATTAAGCCCATTAGGCTAAAAACGGGATGGAGGGTTTTTAACCTAATTGGGAGATTAAGGAATGGCAGCCAACATAACTCTAAACCTAGGGTTTGAGAGAGGATTTGGGGAAAAACAAATCAAGAGCAAATGGGAGGTTATTGGAGCCAAATTAATGGACATCAACAACAGATCAGACACTACAAACACTTAGAGGCAAGTGGTTAACTGTTTTGATTCTTAAAGTGTGATAATCAATTCATATCATAGTGATGTGTAAACCAAAATTCGTTTTGGGGGTAAATGGGTACAAAAAGGGGGTTTCGTCAATGGAACCATTGAATGAAATTTAAGGTAAGAATTAGTTGTGATATATAATTCTGAGTATGATTATCTGGTTTGAATGAGAAAAATTGGAATATAAAAGGATGGAATTTGAATTTGAAATTGGGATTATACCTTAGAAATTTGTGTTCTTGGGTGGGTCAAGATTCATAGTGTTAATGATGTTAAAAGGTTTAGATGATGTTTTTGGTTCATGAGAAATGTTATAAGATGATTAATGGATTGATTTGAGGTTGGTTTTTGAGGAAAGAAACCTTGAAATTTCGTTAATGGTGGAATTCAGCGAGGAAGGAGCGCTGGCACGAAGGGATCGATCGATCGATCGGGGGCATCGATCGATCGACGATGGGAAATTCTGGACAGTTCGGATAGGGTGAGATATAAGAGGGAATTAATTATAAATTAATCTCCATACATTTATTAGTGATAAATAATTATGAAACAAATATTCCTAGCAATTTCGGGTGAAAGTAATTGGGACTAGGATGAATTTATGTGCGGCGTTTAACGGATGAATTTGAGAGATTTTATTCCAAAATAGTGAGGTACGGATCAAGTGAGTGAATCCGGGTATATTGGTCATGCAACCCAAAGGTAATGAATTAAGTTTAGAGATAAACTAAATAATTTTGAGTCGGGATATAGACTCGGGAAATATTAAGATACGGGCCAAGTAAGTGAGTCCGGGGATAATGGTTGGGTGACACCAAGTTATTAAATTAATAAATGCGTTAATTAATTTAGTTAGAGTCGGATTGTAGACCCGGGTAATATTAAGTTAATAAGAGTGATAATTAATTTAGTAAGAGTCGGATTGTAGACTCGGGTAGTATTAAATTAATAAGTGTATTAATTAATTTAATTAGAGTCGATTTGTAGACTCGGGTAGGATTAAATTAATAAGGGTGTTAATTAATTTAATTAGAGTCGGTTTATAGACTCGGGTAGGATTAAATTAATAAGTGTATTAATTAATTTAATTAGAGTCGGTTTGTAGACTCGGGTAGGATTAAATTAATAAGGGTGTTAATTAATTTAATTAGAGTCGGTTTATAGACTCGGGTAGGATTAAATTAATAAGGGTGTTAATTAATTTAATTAAAGTCGATTTGTAGACTCGGGTATGATTAAATTAATGGGTGGGATAATTAGTTTAATCAGAATCGGATTGTAGACTCGTGAAGGGAACTTATTAATTAATGTGATAATTAATTATATTAGAGTCGGACCACAGACTCAGAATTTGGGTTAAATTAATTAATTTGTAAATTAATTGTATTAGAGCCGAACCACAGACTCGGATTGGTATTAAATTAATATGTGTGTTAATTAATTTAATTAGAGTCGGGCGATAGACTCGGGGAGGTATTAAATTAAAATGTGTGTTAATTAATTTAAGGAGAGTCGGACCATAGACTCGGGGACAGTATTATATTGATTGAGGTGTGAATTAATTATATTAGAGTTGGACCATAGACTCGGGAAGAGGATAAGTTATTAAGTGAGAAAATTAATTACATTGATTCGGGCCACAGACTCAGGAAATTACAGGCAGTGTATGGGATTTTGAGTACATGGTAAAGCCGGGGTTATTAATATATATATATATATATATATATATATATATATATATATATATATATATATATATATATATACTGTGTAGTGATAGTATATATATATACGTGTATGTATTGTGTGTGACATTAAATTACAGAATGTGTACGGGAATTACAGGCAGTGTACGGGATTTTGAGTACACGGTAAAATCGGGGTTCATAATATATATATACGGGTAGTGATAGTATATATATATGTGTATATATTGTGTGTGATAGTAAATATCAGTGACTATATATTTATTCAATTTAAATACTCTAATGCTAACAAGGGAGGTTGCGCGATGTGGGTGAATCCCCTAGCTTGAGGAGTAGGGCGAGTATATCCCCAGGTCATAGCGTCCGGTATATATATATGGGTGAGGGATTTATCTCACTTTTAGGGAAGGAATATGACCGCCTCCACTTCGTTTATATTTTGGTCCAAGTTGGTGAGCGATTCTAACTTGGGGAAACTAGGTTTTGTGAGCACACCTAGTGAGATAGCATTCTAGAGGGAATCATCCGGTGAGGGTAAACTCGGAAGGATGGATACACGTATGATATACGTGTGGATGTTATTAAAGGTATGTATAATATGGTAGTAAATATTATATGTAGGTCATAATACAGTGTGTGATGTATTTACTTTATATAACTCGGGTTACAGTTATATGCAGTTAATTAATGAGAAATTAATTAAGTTAATCATTTGTGGGAATAATACAGTGTGTGATGTATGTACTTTATATAACTTGTGACACGGTTATATGTTGCTATTTAAGAGGAATTAACTAAGTTAATTGTGAAATAACTTATAATTCAAGAATCATTATACTCGGGTTAGAGTAGTACAGCAAGGGAAGGTTATACCAGGACTAGTTGGACGGGGTAGTACAACTAGGTGGGGCTAAGGTAACCGGTAGGTGTGCACAATAGTGGAGGGGTGAGAATGTCCTCAAGGGAGTGCGACACTAACTTAAATATGAAGCGCATTCATGCATTTTAAATTACTGCAGTTAATTCACTTGCTAAATATTTTCAAAATGTTTTGGGTTCTAACCCTTGCTATAGAACTATTTTCAAAACCTTTTAGGTGTCCAGCCACAGGGATGCCAGGATTGATATTCTATTCCAGGGACACGGAGCTGCGGCATATGTGGATGCTAGCAGGAGTTTGGATTAGACGCATCAATCATCCATTCCTAGAGTAGGAATCTTGTATCAGTCTCAGTTTTATTTAGGGCTTGTAGCCCAGACTTCTCGATACAGTTTTCAGGTTGTAATTCATTCAGGTGTTGAATATTTGTATTGGATTATTTATTTGGTGGCTGGTGATTTATTCGGCAAGTTGTGTAATTATTATTCTATTTACTTTCATTCAGTTGTGTGAATGGTTTATATTTTAATTCCGCATGTACTGTTTTGTTAAATTAAAAAGTTAAAATTGGCACCAGTTTTTGGAATACTAGGTGGTTAGTAAGTCTTAAAAAGTTTTCGACAGTGATGCTAAGGATGATCCAACTGGGATTCCGTTTTAATTTGGTATAGGACTGATCACCCGGTATTTTATTAGGCGGGGTGTCACAAATAGTACATTAAAAAAACAAAATAAAAGAAAAAAAGAAAAAACCCTAGTATAAAAACAAGACCATATGAGATTGCATGTATGTAAATAAGACAAATGCACATACATAAAGGCTAAATATGATGAAGTATTTCAAAAAAGGTAAGATAAGACTTACAATAGATTTCTGAAACAAAATGGTTTCCCCATTGTTACTAAGCTAGAATCTGATTAAGCAAAGATAATTGAGTTAAAAGCTAAAATGTCTTGTTATATAATAGGACCGAGATAAAAAGTTGATCAAAGCTAGATATTTTTGTTTTGTACAAAATGAAGCTAAAAGGTTAGGTGTGGGTGAAGAAAAAGTGTGAAGTCGGAGTGTAAGGAATATTCAATACTTGTTTTTAGAGTATCACATTGGTGATCTTCCCACGAAAAATATAATATAAAACGAGTTGCCCATTTTACCTTTCACCTGGTTGGCTTGCATGCAGTGGTGGAGGTTCCTACAAACTTCTGAAGTTCGTAAGAATTGGTAGGAAGTGTAACACCCCATCTAATTAAATACCGGGTAGCTAATCCTTTATTAAATTAATACAGAATATCAAGTTGGTTCGGTCTTAGCATCACTGTCAAAAATATTTAATTAATTACTAGCCACCTAATATTTAAAAAGAGAGATGTCAAATTTTATTAATTGAGTTAACAAATGACCAAGAATTAAATCATTAACCATAAATCGCATAAACAATCTCATATGAATAACCAACGAAATGAAATCAACCGAGTCTGGAGTAAACACTCCAATAATAATGCCAGAGTATATAAAGTCCCAATACAAGAGTCTGAATAAATAAACCAATAACCGAAATAATGATAGTCTGCAACTACAACCTCTAAATAAGAATGGGCGACATGCCCTAACTGATACAAATGACTCTGAAGGAACCAAGGATAAATATGAAGGCATCTAATACCAAGATCCTGCAGCTTCCACAGCAGCTATAGCATGTCATCAGAATGGAACTCCTATGCTTGGCATCCCTGTGGCTGGGCAGCTAAAAATGTTTTTACAAACAAAATAGATTTGGAGGAAAACGGTTCAGAGCCCGAGGTGAAAACAGTTTAAAAGTTTAGCAAGTGTTTAGATTACAATTAAACAACAAATATTATAAACACGTTAGTTGCGTACTCTCACATGAGTTTCTCACCTCTCAACTAATGTGCACGCTTAACGTATGCCCTTAAACCATCCTAGTTATGTCGCTAAATAACTAGTCTATACCACTTTCTCTTTCGCATTCTACCATAGGATGTCTACCCTTAATATCCAGGTAAGTTATATTCATAACCCATATTCTCATTCATTATATTACTTATATCAAGTATTAACCATTTTCTCACATTCTTAGTCCATTACAATATCTTAGTTATTCACGTCTACTAAGCAGCAATGAACCAGTCACAAGTACATATATAAATCACTCTCACTATATATATATATATATATATATATATATATATACATATAAGGCACCCCTAGGCTAAGCTGCGGTGGACACATACTCTGCTATCAAATTCATGTACATCACGTACGTAAGGATCACGTGTTTCGAATCACTCAGGAAGCGTCAGAATACAAATCACACATATTAGAGGTGAACATAGTTCACATACCCATGGGTCACGCACATACCTACGCTCCCGTGGTCAGCTAACTTATCAACTCACAAATAAGTCATTCACAGTCCTATGTCCTTAAGTTACCAATCTAAATCCCCCTGAAGGCACACAAGGATAAGAGGGTCCTTTTCTCAAAAAAACTAACCTCCCGTGATAGCAAGTATGGTAGGTATGTCATACACATAAGAAATCCATACACTATGCATTCACACAACCTAAGTAATCATATTTAAATATAGGTATTCACACATTCCATCTAGTAAGTCTCGTATGTAGCAAATTTATCCTAAACATCATACGTAATATGTATATAGCTTGATAAATCTCTCGTCGTATCAATTTGGGTACTTAAACCTATCTCAAAAGGTTACTAGGTCTCCTATTAGTTTTTAATATTATCTCAGTAACTTAAAGTCCCTCCGTTACTGTTCTTATCCTCACATCATCATTAATTTCCATTATAGTTTCAATTTGAACGATTTCTAATCGTACCTCACTCGGTAGACTCTCGTAAGCAATAGCATTCAATTCCATAAGTAAACCATTTTTCCCGGCATCAACTAAGACCCTGCTGACCTTAATTAAGTCCCACAATATCAATTTAAACATTCTAAGAATCATCATCGGCTTTTGGATTTATATTAAGTTTTAAGGAAAAAACAATTGCCAAAAATTAGGAGGGGTCGATCGATAAAAAAAAAGGGGTCGATCGATCGACATTCTTGAGTCGATTGATCGACCAAGCCGGTATCAGCCCAGATTTCTCTTAAACAGTTACGGGTTTCATCCTTTTTACACCTCTAATTCTTCATTACAACGTCCTAAACTCCCAAGAAAGTTCACTAATCACCCTATTAACATATCAACATCATCTCTAACGTATTAGAATCATTAAATCCTTATGGATCATAAGTTTCTTGGATAAAAACACCCAATTTTCATAAAAACCCTATTTCTCCTATTTTCCTCAAGAACACTATATAATTCACCACAAATTTATTGTTCTCTACCCATAAATCATAATTTCGTGGCTGCTATTATCTCCAACGTTAAACTACATTCAGGACCTACCCAAATTACAATTTCAATTCTTCAAATCCATTCAATTATCATTACTCAAGGTTATTCTCCAATTCTAACCTAACATGGATGATATATGCGCTGAATTATTGCAAGTTTAATCACTTGCCTGGTAATGAAGATTCTGGTCAGATGAAGTAGATGGTATGGGGATGATCCTTGCTTTCCGATCTATCTGGTGGTGGTGACGGTGGTGCAAAAAACCTCTAATTGGTGGTTCTCGTATGAAACTTCCTTCTCTTCCATTCTAATGGACGTTTATGATTTTTGGATGAGAAACCCTAAGGGACTCAAGTGTTGGCTGATATTAACTGTCTAAAATTCGTGGGTCACTATTCACCCAAAAATAGGAATGACTAATATACCCTCCCGAGTTGCCGCTTATGCCTAAAAATGCCCCCGGATCCAAACTAAACCCCCGGCTAGTGTTTTCTGACTATCTCAAACCTTTCGGACACGTTGGCGCACTCAAAATGCTCATACGGATGACATATAAATGAAATACTTTTAAATTTATTAAATTGGGTCCTAACACGCGCGTCCCATCTTAATTATCAAAACTGCCATATTTTCAACTCACGACAACTTTAATAAATTCAATAATTACATATTACCATAATCACTCAGTAATATTCAACAACATTATAATAATCAAATACTAACTCTCGTCTCGCTAACATTTAAATCCGGATTATTTTCCAATTAATTATCCCAAATTAATTTTAATAAATCTCATAATTCAAGGCAATTTAATTTATTAAATCACATAATTAAAAGCCATAAAAATACGAGGTATTACATACTTCCCCCCTAATAACGGAATTTCGTCCCAAAATTCGGAAAATAGGCATATCTGGAAAAAAAATTAATCCTCCAGTACTCAAAGTAAAATACAAAGAAATGCTCAATCACTACAGCCCTCGCTTCACACAAGCTTGTTGAACACTCTTGACACTTTATCAGTTATAGGGTTATACCTAAATAAATGCACCTCACGTTGCGCTCGTACTGACCAACATTCGAATAAAAATAGCCTATACATCATTGACTGCATTATCTCAATATTATTGTGACTCCGCACCTCACTTCGTATTAACTCCCGCGTTTATTTAGACATAAAACTCCCATCCTGGGAGAAACCATAGAACATCTGACTACTCTTGTCCGTTCTTTGTATCTCTGTTCCCGACGTTGTGACTTTTACACAAGGGGAAAACCACTCACGGCAGTTGGTGGTTATCCCATTTTAGTCATCGGACTCTAACTCCTTACTGATCCAAAACTCTGATAATCCGCTCACCCCTAAACATCCAGAGAAAAATGATAAGGTTTATCCACACAAAACCTCAGTAAGCACCTTGTCCACTATGAATAGATACGGGTGCTTTCACCCAACTGTACCATTAGGTAATATCTTCTCCCCATTACCACAATATACCTCACTTACTAGCTATACCCATTTTGAAAATGAAATGATCACAATAAATCCAAAATTGCTTTCATACAGTTCCACCAGTCGTCAATCACCTTGCACCTATTCTTCGTGCTATAGGTGATATAACTTTCTCAAAACAAAATTATTCCCACTACTTCCTTATACCCCATATTGAAGGTGGGTTTCAGGTATCTCATACTAGTTTAGAATAATTCTGCATAGGACCACGTACCGACGTGTTCACAATCTAATAGTGTAAATCACCCAAGGATATACCAGTTTCTCTCCTTCCAAAAACATGCCCCACATATTCGAAAGAACTCGTTACTTATCTATAAGTTGGCAACCCCTCAAGGAAATTTACAAACTTGACTCTTCCATCATTGGAATCGTCGGCTTGATACAAAATTATCGGGTTGATCATATTACCCCAATCGATCTACTACTTACTATACCCCTTTCAATGCCAAATTTCACGTATAATTCTTCCCGTTAAGTGATACTTACTAACCCTCTTCTTCCCTGAAAGTATACCAAAATTTTGACACGTGCACCTTTCACCATTTTGTTCACATCTGGACTCTTATACCTTATCAACATCCTCACTCTATTTACGCATAAGCCACTCTCAACATTCGATTGGGTGGAACTCTGCTCCAAATTATCCATAATAGTTAACTATTTTCCTTATCAAGAAACACTCCCTTTTTAAATGGCTTCCCACTGCCTTTCAACCAATTTTGGACGTGTTATTCTGATTGCACAAGAATCAATAGATTATTGTTCTTCTCACGATGCTTAATCCACTCTACCACTTCTATTTTGTCATATTAGTCTCACAAGTAATATTTTCACCCATTTATGTCCCTTCTTCCGGCGATTAACACATAAGCAAACCAGGGTGTCTACACCCCTTATAACCCATGCATACGGGTTTAAACATCATATACGCTCCATACGTACTCCAAACTCTTTATTGCCCCTGCATTTGTAACGTGGCTATACCACTTGGGCGTTATCAATCACCTCCGAATTTAAAATCCTAAATCCTCCTTAACCTCAGTGCATCCTTCAACCCACCAAAATAAAAACCCAAAATTTTTCAGTACTTCCTCACCACACCACTGGCTCTACTGGCCTTATATCGTAATTTTCCCTTTAACTTTCAGGTATAACTACATACTTCCATAACGATCGAGGAATCCAAATCATGAACGAATGGCCACACATATCCTTACTACCAACCTTACGCTAAGTTTCATGCGTGGGGTGTCTCGCAAAGCGAAATTCAAATAAGGAATGGCCACACAATATAACTGATTTTCGAGCATATATTATATCAGTAAGAGTAGTGGACCAAAACGGTTTTTGTAAAATAACTGCTTGAAAATAAGTTAAAAGTTTCAAATCTGGTAGATCTCGTTCGAACGAGTTATCTAACGGAATTCCAGTGTCGAATTAGATAGGTCGTTAGAAATTTCGTTCGAACAAAGTCGTTCGAACGACATTTCTAACAAGAATGAGTTTCCAGTGTGGCCTGAGGAATGTCGTTAGATCCAGGTCGTTCGAACGACCTGGAGAAATTTCGAACGGGATGTCAGATTTTACATGGATAGAGTTAAAATAAATTTCAAAAATAATTCTTTATGGAAATTGAATTTTTGTGAACTTTACTCTATGTGAAAATTTCTCGATTATAAAAATACTCCAACACTTAAAATGATTTTGGTCATATACCTTTTAGACGAGTGAACATGAGGTGCATATTGATGTCGCGTGAACTTTGGATGCAATGCTCGAATCTTTACGGTTAAATGATGCTTGATGAGGAATGACCCAAAATTATTTTATCCAACGGAATGTAGCCAATATAACAAATGACTCGATTGGAAATTTGTCCTTACAAATCTCCCCCTTGGCTATTCGGGGACAAAACAGAATAATAAAAAGGAAATAAAAAGACTGAATTTACTAAGCCAGTCGTCAAGCCGATTCTAAAGCCCGTCCCAACCCCCCCCCCCCCCCCCCCCCCCAAAAAAAAAAAAAAAGACAGACTCGGTGACACGACTAACGATGCTGCAAAAGAGTAGGTGATGTATCCTACACACATGAAACAACAAATTCATAAATGCATGGGGAAGTAGAGAATGTAACATATATAAAACACTTTGTTAATGTGTTATGAGAGATTAAAGCATATGTTGTGAATAATAAATGATCTCCCCCTAAAATATGCATATGTTGAATATTAAGAAATTAATAAACTCCCCTAAATTATGAAATCCCCCTATCAATGTTTCTCCCCATTTTTGTTCGGAAAAGGCAAAGGGATAAATAGCTTGCATGTTAAAAGATAATCGAGAGAACACTAGGCAATAAAACCAATAAGAATACCTGACAAAGGGAATAACATGAAAATTCATTAACCAATAAGGGAAATTGCAAATATCCAATGTGCATACACGTCAGAAGGTAAAAAAATCCAAACCAAGTAAAAGGGATAAGAAGGAAAATATTCCACTCATTCTCACAATTACAACGATAAAGAAGAATAAAAAAATAAAGTAAATCAAGGAACAGGAGCATCATGTGGAGAATCATCGGGAAGGGAGCCAGAACAGGAACCGGATGATCCTGCACCGCGGTGCAGCTCCATACGGCAAATGGCATCAAGGTTCTCTAACAGAAGATAATCCCGACGAGCCTGTGCTTCATCTCTGCGCGCTTGAGCCTCCTCCCGACGAGCTTGTGCCTCTCTGTCCTGCTGCATTGAAACAAAAAGATCCTGCAACAGCGCCCTATCTTGAAGTCTATCTTCTTGAATCTACTCAACCTGTGAATGGACAAATAAAATATCCTCCAACTCTATGGGTGCGGGAGCATACGAAGAAGGTCGATGGATAGAACGGAAGGGGGCGGGACCACTAGGGGCAGGATGGGAGGAAGTGGCGGATTAAGAGGAGGCGAAGGTAGTGAGTTGAGGGTTATCGGGGGGTAAATGACCACGAGACCGAGTGACCGATGACATGTCAATTGTTTGGTAGCGGCTGACGGGGACATCGGTGGATAGGCGGGGGCAGCCGGCGATAAGACAAAACCTGGTAATAATAGCGGCAAAAGGGAGGGCTTGGCGAGCGGGACTGGAAGGGAGGATCCTAACCGTCCGAATGACACTAAAGAGGAATGCGGGGAGATCTATGGCAGCCCTAATACTAATGGAAAACATTAGGTTCATGTGCATTTTGGTGATTTGGGTTGTGTTCGCACGGGGAATAAGACACGCACACACGATCCAATTAAGGACAATAAAATCGGGATGCAAGTGTTTGTGAAAGATTATGACAGTGCCGGAAGGGTTAAGCCTAAAGACGGTGCGCATAACGAGGGAAGGGTCAGGGCGAGTATCGGAAGCCCATGGTAAGGAGGGATTATTGACCCTAGGTAAGCAGATGAGATGAGCAATGGATTCGGTAAAGACAATAATCTCCCTACCGCGCACTCGAGAGAAAATATAATTCTCCCTACCGCGCATCCCAAAATAAAATTCCCGAATGAGATCGGGAAAAATAGTGTCCGTGATTGAGAATAGGGGGTCCCACCCTAAATCAAAATCCAAGAATGGGGAGTGGTGCCGTTGAGAGATTGGAGATTAACAATTTTTCTCACGCACAATAGAACGAGTGGAGAAACCCTGTGTATGATATTGGGTGTGGGCAGTGAGTGAGTCCCAACGAAGCCTAAGGTCTGGGATAAACGCATTTGCATTGGAATCCTCATCGGAGGAAGATGAGCGTTCCTCGGGAGAGTCACGAATGCGACGTGGGCGACGATTACGGGCAATTCTAAACTAGGAGGAGACTAGAACCTACCCGAACAAAATGCCAACCAAAGCACCAAACATACCAACAATCCAACAAACCAATCAGTAATAAGCCCAGCCTCCGTTATATATAAAATGAAAATAAAAAGAAAAAGAAAATTATTATTTAAGATAAATTCCATGAAATTAAAAATAATTTTAAGTAGAGAAAACTGATATAATCATGGAATTTAGCTTAACCAGGGGTAACACAAACAATAAACGGAGTAAATAAAATGGCCCCAAAACAAAGTAGAGATATATACATATTGGTATATGAAATTTGGGAAACAAAAGAAGAAATTGATTTAGTGTAAAAATTGGACCCAATAGCATATATATATATGTGTGTGTGTGTGTGTCTATATATATATATATATATATATATATATATATATATATATATAGAGAGAGAGAGAGAGAGAGAGAGAGAGAGAGAGAGAATGGAGGATGGAAATACCTCGAAAGAAATGGTGGAGAAACCTCAAGCTCGGAACCCTAACAGAGAAATGAGGTTAAGAAAGGGAAGGATGACTGTTGATGTAAAAAACTAGATTGCTCTAATTATTCAATCACAGATAAATAAATAAGACAAAGATTTTTAAAGTGGTTCGGCTAGGAATAAAGCCTACGTCCACTGTTATGTTATTGCTGAGTGTTTGCAGAATTCTTGATTACAAGTTCTCTCAAGAAATTCCGGTTCCTTTGAATGGGGTTGATACAAGGTATTTATAGCCTTGAGGCTGTACATGAAAGGTTCGATACATTAAATGATATACATGTGAAAAGGTAATACATTTAATGCAGCGTGCGCGTCAAGAATATAAGCATTCAATGAATATTTGAACTGTTGATTATCTGGCAATTAATGATACGACCGAGGTGCAGCTCGGACCGCCATAGTTGCTCGTTGCTCAGGAGTTCCTCGGAGCGCTAGAGTACCTCGGTGCGCTAGAGTTCCTCGGTGCGCTAGAGTTCCTCGGTGTATCCTCGTTGCTCGGAAAGAATCATGGTTGGTCGGGAAATGAACTTCCTCGCTGCTATTGTGCCACGTAGATTGACACGTGTCTTAATATTATTCGTCCACATCAGCATATTAATTTTGGTATCAACAGAAGCCCCCAATGTTTCATATTTCGAACTTTGAGGAGTATGGAACATTCTTTCTCGGTATATGGCAATACTAAATGACTTTCCTGGTTTTCAGGAACATTGTGTTCAAATTTCCTTCTCATTTCGCAGCTTCCGCCTTTTTTTTTTTTGAATTTTTTATAAGCGCTTCGATTTCCGTGCAGTTTTTGTCCTTTTAGCCGCCGGAAGTTCAGTAGTTTCTTTTTGGTAATAATTTCTTTCGCCGCTTCCCAATGCAAAGTATTTAAACTTCTTAGGTAACCATACCGTCTTCTACGTTTTCCAATTTTCTGCCTTCAAGCTTTCTATTCTCTCCTTCTCTCTTGTGCGTTCATCTTTTCCTTCGTTAGTTGTCAGCAGACCTCCTTCCTTCCTGTAAGATTTTCTTCCTTCTTCTTTTATTCATCATGGTTTACATTATTGAATCTCTTGAAAAGTTCCGCTCTGACTTTTCCATCCCATCTTGGGTAATCTTGGAGGAACTTTCTGAACCTCAAAATTATTTTCGTCTGGCTGAGGGACATTGGTTCCCCAGTCTTTTTATTGCTGAATGTGGTTTTTCCTTTCCACCAAATCCATTGTGTCTCGAGTTTTGACAGTATTTTGATCTTGTTCCTGCAAAAATAGCCCCCAATTCATGGAGAATAATTAATGGGGTGCATAAATTAAATATAACTCATGGGACTCGTATAGGGATCCCTGAAATTATGTACTGCTATAAGTGGGCTACTCTAGATAATATTTATTATTTAAAAACTAGGTTTCTGAATAGGGCTCTTGTAGTTAACCTCCCTAACTCAAATAGAGATTATTTTGAACATGGGTTGGTTATAAAAAATTGGCAATATGCCCCTTTAGTTGGTGATGGAGTATACAATGGTCCCAGATGCCCCCCATATGGCAACGGGATAGGTTTATTTTTCATTTTATTTTACTTATGAAATTATGCTTTCATCATGTTTGACAAAATGCACGACTAATATCTCATTATGTATTTATTTGCAGTTGATAGCAAAAGAAAAACTCCAAAGGAATCAGAAGTTAATATCAAGCATCTGAAACTTATCTGGGGTTTGCATAAGAACGTTGCAGATGAGCACATTAGGTCTGCATCATATTTGCTACAGTATAAGAGTTATACAACCTCTTATACTGCTCGTCCTGTTGAGCCAGCTTCCACTCCAGAGGACTCTTCTTCAGATTCTCATCTTCCTTTAAGTCAAAGGATGGGTAAGAAAAGAGCTCCTCCTACTCTCTTTGATGATGTTACTTCTGTTGCTGGGGCCAAGAAAAGCAAAGCTGATGTCCCAGAGGGGACTAAAAAAATGGATGCTGGGTCTTCTAAAGCTACCGAGAAGCCCCCAGTGGTGCCGAGCAAGAAAAGTGCTCCTGTAGATGTAATTACAATCTCTCCGACCAAGACTTCTTTGGTTGAAGGTTCTGAACTCCCGTTGAGGAGATTGAGGAAATCATCCTCAGTTACTCCGGCTGAAACTGCCTCCTCTCTACCTGCTGGTGGTACTGATGTTCCAAACATCATTCTTCCAAGTTCTGCAATGAGCTCGGTCGTACCCGAGGTACATGGTATTGATGAAAAAATTCCTAGGGATATGCTGACATCCTTAGCTGCTCGTCACCTTGCTTCAGTAAATTTCTCATACTTCTGGTTTTTCTTTCTTTCTCTGATGCTTGCATTTTGTATTGACTTTACTATTTCTCTCATCTTTCAGCTGGTGAACTGTTTCAATAATATTGTGAAGAAGGATGAGGCTATTAAAGCTTCAAGCTCCTCGTCAGGTGTAGAGGATGCTCTGTTGGGTTTGACCCAATCTTTAAAGGAATCTCGCCAACAGTATGTTGAGGAAAAAGCTGTTTGGGAGAAAAATTTGGCTGTGGCTGAAGCTGAGAAGGTGAAGATGGCTGAAACCTCCAAGAATTTGGAGGATAAAGTAAAAGGTTTAGAGGTTGAACATCAGGAATATGATGACAAGATGAAAAAGGCAGAGGAAGAGTTATCTACCCTGCGAGATATCAAGGTCAAAAACAGGAATTGGATGTAAAACTTTCCTCGGAGAAATTAAGAAGAAAAGTCGCAGTCAAAAAATCCTTCAGCGCTGGCTGGGAGAAAGAATGGGATAAGGGGATTGCTGCTATGACATCCCAAGTCCAATATGGGAAGTTGAAATACTTCCATGATGGTTGGGTAGCTGCTCTGCAGGAACTGAAGATCAAGGATGATTCTGATCTATTACAGATGCACCTCCCTGGTCCTCCTCCACCAATTATGGAAGAAGAAGAAGAAGATGAGCCTGTCTCTGATGAATCTTCTATGGCCATAGGTGATCAGGTCTCTGCCTCTCAACCCTCTGCCACCGAGGACGTTTCTTCCATGCCTCCTCCTCCCGAGAAGATTCCTGCCGATCAAGCTGTTGTTACCACCGAGCAACCGAGCTCCTCGTCCCAGCCTCCCGAGAAAGTCTTAGGGGACAAGGAAAAGGTGTGAAGTTGTTCGGTATCATTTCTTTCTTTCATTACTTGTAATAGAACAATGTAATCCTTTTGTGATCTAATAAAATACATCTTCGCTCCTCTTCATTGTTGATCATCTGTCTGCTTTTATTTAACTACTGCTTTCTCTTCGTTATTAGTTTTTGGCCAGAATGGAATTCATATCTGCTCCTGATACTGAGTTGATGCGACAATGCAATGGATATTATAAAGCTGGTCATACAGACCTAAGTGTATCAAAGATTGTTGACATTCTTGGTCACGATGCCTCAGAACAAGCAGTTGAGGCTTACCGGTACCTGAAGGATTTACTTGATAGATCTGTGGCCAACAATGTGGCATACTACGAATTGATCGAGGAACTTCATAGCTCCATAGAGGATCTTCAAAATCAACACAATGCATCAATGGCTTCGTTGCACCAGGATTATGAAAATAGATATCAACAACTTTCTTCTGAAACAGGCCATAAAAAGATCATTGCTGGATATGATATTAGGGAAAGGACCCTAAAAGGTGAAGTTGAAGCTTGCAGGCAGATTGCCGAGATCCTGGAATAAGAAAATAATAATTTACAGAAAAAGTTGGCTCAATATGAATCTGCAGCGTCGTCTTCCACTGCTCTAGTACCAGTTACTGATGAAGGTTTCTCGTTCTTAGAGGTTGAAAATGCCAAACTAAGGCAAGAACTGGATAACTTGAGAAAATCTGTTATTCCTGTGACTGCTCGGGGACGAGGAAGAATTGTCGAGGAGCAAAGTTCTCCAGTTGCTTCTCGGAGCCAATCAAGAGTTCTTAGTCGCAATGTTGAAGAGGCTCGCACTCAGTCTACTTTGGAAACTCAAGCATTCCAATAAAACGTCAAAGATCAGGCTCTATCAGAAATGTCCAAGAAAAATCTATCCCTGGAAGATCAACTTACTGCAACGAAGTCTGCTCTACATACTAAGGATCTTTTTGCCAAAAACCTTCTCGAACAATTGGATAGATTAACCTTTCAATTTCATAAGCAGCCCAGGGAATTCTGTATGGCAGGATATAATGAAGCTCTTGTTCATTTGGATGCTCCTATTGAACATGCTAACAATGAAGGTTATAAGCAGGGATGGTTGAACGCCCTGGGTGTATTAAAATTGGAGCGAGGGCATTATTTATGGGATTATCATGCTCCTGGATCGCTAGACTTGCCTGTTCCGCCTTATAAATTGGATATGGCATGGATTCCTGCTTGTTCCATTCCTCGGAGTTTGATCTCTAAATATCTTGGTGACTATAACCTTCATTCTCAGGTTGAAGTATCTCGTCCCGAGCACCTATTGGACACTCCTACAATAATGAATGTCCGAATGCTGAAGGACTTGAACTTTATTAATTCTCCTCTTTGCTTGGAAGAGCCTCCTGCTGGCGAAGAGCCTGTCTCAAAAGATAAAGGAAAGAAACCAATAGAATAGGTTTTTCAATGTAATAGTTAGCACATACATGTAACATGTAACTTATTTTGAATGAAAAGACTTTCATTTTCTGTTTGTAAATTTTGCTATTGTTTTGTATTTATCAAACACCTTTATATTTGTGCATATGTATCTGTTAAAAAGATAACAATAATATTGTTCATCGAGCAACTTAATAAAAAGTTACAAGTATCAAGGTTGTTCAATCACTTGAGTATAAAATGTTCCAACTGTTTCCAACCAACCAAGGTGGATAAATAATGTTTGTCGACCTACTGCAGTTGATGGGTTTTTATCCCCGACCAGCCATACTTGGTTCAATTTCAAATATTTTCATAAAATGTGTCCGACCAACTAAGGTCAATAATTTGTCCTCATCGACCAACTACAGTTAGTGGATCTTTATCCCCGACCAACTATACTTGGTGTATTTTGGAATATTTTGTTTTTCAAAGAACTTTTTGTAATAGTCTTACCTCCCGACCAACATAAGTTGTAATTTGAGAGTATATTTGTATCTTACCAACACCATAATTGATCATGCTGGTGTACACCTCCTAACCAAAGGAGGAGTAGTGGTAGTAGTAGTGGTTCTTTCGAACTTTTTGGCTCTTTCGAGCTGTCCACTAGATATCTTACCAACCGTAGTTGGTCACACTAGTGTCGCCTCCTAACCAAAGGAGTAGTTTTTTGGCTCTTTCGAGCTATCCACTAGATATCTTACCAACCGTAGTTGGTCACACTAGTGTCGCCTCCTAACCAAAGGAGTAGTTTTTTGGCTCTTTCGAGCTGTCCACTAGATATCTTACCAACCGTAGTTGGTCACACTAGTGTCGCCTCCTAACCAAAGGAGTAGTTTTTTGGCTCTTTCGAGCTGTCCATTAGATATCTTACCAACCGTAGTTGGTCACACTAGATTGCTCTAATTATTCAATCACAGATAAATAAATAAGACAAAGATTTTTAAAGTGGTTCGGCTAGGAATAAAGCCTACGTCCACTGTTATGTTATTGCTGAATGTTTGCAGAATTCTTGGTTACAAGTTCTCTCAAGAAATTTCGGTTCCCCTTGAATGGGGTTGATACAAGGTATTTATAGCCTTGAGGCTGTACATGAAAGGTTCGATACATTAAATGATATACATGTGAAAAGGTAATACATCTAATGCAGCGTGCGCGTCAAGAATATAAGCATTCAATGAATATTTGAACTGTTGATTATCTGGCAATTAATGATACGACCGAGGTGCAGCTCGGACCGCCATAGTTGCTCGTTGCTCAGGAGTTCCTCGGAGCGCTAGAGTTCCTCGGTGCGCTAGAGTTCCTCAGTGCACTAGAGTTCCTCGGTGTATCCTCGTTGCTCGGAAAGAATCATGGTTGGTCGGGAAATGAACTTCCTCGCTGCTATTGTGCCACGTATATTGACACGTGTCTTCGTATTATTCGTCCACATCAGCATATTAATTTTGGTATCAACAGAAGCCCCCAATGTTTCATATTTCGAACTTTGAGGAGTATGGAACATTCTTTCTCGGTATATGGCAATATTAAATGACTTTCCCGGTTTTCAGGAACATTGTGTTTAAATTTCCTTCTCATTTCGCAGCTTCCGCCTTTTTTTTGAATTTTTTATAAGCGCTTCGATCTCCGTGCTGTTTTTGTCCTTTTAGCCGCCGGAAGTTCAGTAGTTTCTTTTTGGTAATCATTTCTTTCGCCGCTTCCCAATGCAGAGTATTTAAACTTCTTAGGTAACCATACCGTCTTCTACGTTTTCCACTTTTCTGCATTCAAGCTTTCTATTCTCTCCTTCTCTCTTGTGCGTTCATCCTTGTTTTCGTTCGTTGTCAACATAAGTTGTAATTTGAGAGTATATTTGTATCTTACCAACACCATAATTGATCATGCTGGTGTACACCTCCTAACCAAAGGAGTAGTAGTGGTAGTAGTAGTGGTTCTTTCGAACTTTTTGGCTCTTTCGAGCTGTCCACTAGATATCTTACCAACCGTAGTTGGTCACACTAGTGTCGCCTCCTAACCAAAGGAGTAGTTTTTTGGCTCTTTCGAGCTGTCCACTAGATATCTTACCAACCGTAGTTGGTCACACTAGTGTCGCCTCCTAACCAAAGGAGTAGTTTTTTGGCTCTTTCGAGCTGTCCACTAGATATCTTACCAACCGTAGTTAGTCACACTAGTGTCGCCTCCTAACCAAAGGAGTAGTTTTTTGGCTCTTTCGAGCTGTCCACTAGATATCTTACCAACCGTAGTTGGTCACACTAGTGTCGCCTCCTAACCAAAGGAGTAGTTTTTTGGCTCTTTCGAGCTGTCCACTAGATATCTTACCAACCGTAGTTGGTCACACTAGTGTCGCCTCCTAACCAAAGGAGTAGTTTTTTGTTGTTCTCGCCCTTTTATCAACCGGAATCGATCGTGGGTCTGAACTATAGTCTTCTTCTTGTTATCAAGCAGCGTAGTGTACAACACTAGTATTCCCCGAAAAACTTTCAATAGAAAGAAAATGGTGAAACATCCTCGTTTTATTCATAATGAAGGAAATGTTTTACATTTTACATTACTGATAATACTTGCGCAGGTGTTCAGCCTTCCATGCATTCTTAAATTCTTCTCCTTCTAGAGTTGCTATTCTGTAAGTTCCTGGACGAACAACCTCTGTAACTCGGTAAGGTCCATGCCAGTTTGCTTCGAGTTTATTGTGCTTCTGAATGACCCTCTTCAGCACATAATCCCCTTCTTTTAAATCACATTTCTTCACCCTTTTGTTGTAGAACAGAGCTGTATGTTATTGGTAAGCAGCATTCCTAATGGCTGCCTCTTCTCTAACCTCCTCGAGCATATCCAAATCCAGTCTTCTCATCAAATTGCTGACTGGGGAATTGAAATTCAGTACCCTATGCGTTGGGAGACCCAACTCGGCAGGTATCACAGCCTCACTTCCAAATGCTAGCATATATGGTGATTCTCCAGTTGCTGCTCGGGGAGTTGTTCGGTAAGCCCATAGTACTGATTGGAGCTCATTAATCCAATTTGCTTTAGCTTCACTTAACCTCTTCTTCAAACCATTTAGTAATGTTCTGTTCGTCACCTCAGTCTGTCCATTGCTTTGGGGATGGCCTGGTGCTGAATGAAGCTTCAAAATGTTCGACTGATGACAATAGGCAGCGAATTCCTCGTTATCAAATTATGTTCCATGATCTGTAATGAAAGCATGAGGGAGACCATATCGACAGATGATGTTCTTCCAAATGAATTGATAGACCTTCTCGTACGTCATATCAATTAGTGGTTCAGCTTCCACCCACTTAGTAAAATAATCCACTGCCACGACGAGGTACTTGAACCTTCCTCGGGTCGTCGGCAATGGTCCAACCAAATCAATCCCCCACATAGCAAATGGCCAAGGTGAAGTTATGGGTGTCAACAATGCTTGTGGAGTTCTTCGGATGGAGGAAAAGCGTTGACACTTGTCACATTTCTTGGCATAGGCTATACAATCAGCCCTCATCGTCGGCCAGTAGTATCCCTGTGTCATCACCCTTTGCAAAAGTGTCCGACCTGCTACATGAGCTCCACAAGATCCTTCATGGATTTCTTCAACCAATTCCTTGACTTCTGATGGATGCACACATCTCTGTAAACCTGCCATAATTCCTCGTCTATACAAAACACCATTAGTTAACACATACCGAGCAACTTTATACTTCAATTTCTTGGCAGCTAGCTTGTCCTCCGGTAATTCTCCTTCTTCAGTGTATGCTCTGATAGGATCCATCCAAGATGGTCCTAAATCAAGGGTAATAATCTTCACCGTCAGATCTTCTTCTATGCTCCGACTTTCTAATACTTCAATAGGTATTGTTCTTCGTAGCTCGGTGCGCGTAGCTGACGCTAATCGGGCCAATGCGTCTGCTCTAGCATTCTCCATCCTCGGTATTCTCACCAATTGAATGGAATCAAATTCTAGCAACAATTCCATCACCTTTGCATGATACTTCGCCATTAATTCTCCCTTAACTGCGTATATTCCCATCATTTGATTCACAATTAATTGAGAATCACTGAAAACAATTACTTGTCGTGCTTCCATAACTTTTGCCAAATGAAAACCTGTTATCATGGCCTCATACTCAGCTTCATTATTGGAGGACTTGAATTGAAATCGCAAGGCATACTCCATGTCAACATCATCAGGGGTGTTCAAAACAATCCCTGCTCCACAACCAGCTGTGCAAGATGATCCATCTACATATAATCTCCATGTAGGTAACTCGTCTTCAAAATTCTTATCTGTCAGAACTCCTCGGTAAAATATCTGTTGTTTTCTTTCATCGTCCCCTGGTATCTTTCGTTCCTCGTTGGTCATATGTTCGTGCCCTTTTACCAACCGAAGTTGGTCTGGGTTTGAATATGATAATTTTTCTACATCCACAAGTCCTTTTACCAACCTTAGTTGGTCTGGACCTGTGTCTGTTGATCCTGTATCATCCACAGGTTGGTCAGCAAGTACCTTTTGTTCCTCGGGGGTATCAGGGTATGTGAATTCTGCTATAAAATCTGCTACAGCTTGCCCCTTTAATGATGATCTGGGCTCGTACACAATATCATATTCACCGAGTTCTATTGCCCAATACATCAATCTTCCTCATTTTTCTGGCTTGTGAAGGGCTTGTCTTAATGGCATGTCAGTATACACAATGATTGTATGGGCCTGGAAGTATGGCCTCATTCTTCTAATTGCTTCAATTAATGCCAATGCCAATTTTTCTAGCTTTAGGTACCTGATTTCTGCACCTCGGAAAGCTTTACTTGTGTAATAGATAGGTTTCTGGACTCCGTTCTCCAATCTGATCAATGTTGAACTAACTGCATTCTCTGATACTGCCAAATACAAGTACAGTTTCTCTCCAGTTATTGGCCTGGACAACAATGGTGGTGCTCCCAAATACTTCTTCAAGTCTTGAAAAGCCTTTTCACATTCATCAGTCCACTCAAAACTTTTTCGCAATGTTTTGAAGAATGGGAGGCATTTATCAGTTACTCGGGATACAAATCTTTTGAGCGCTGCAACTCGTCCTGTAAGACTCTGTACTTCTTTCCTCGTCGTTGGGGATCGCAGCCCTAAAAGAGCTTTGATCTTTTCCGGATTTGCCTCAATACCTCGTTGGTTGACGATGTATCCGAGGAACATTCCTTCTCGTACTCCAAAGGTACACTTCGTCGGGTTGAGCTTCATTTGGTATTTGTCCAATTGACCAAAAGTCTGGCCTAAGTCAACTAGATGATCAGTATCTCTCTTGCTTTTGGTGAGCATGTCGTCGACATAGACTTCCATGTTGTAACTGATTTGTTCGGCAAAAACCTTGTTCATCAGCCGCTGATATGTTGCACCTGCATTTTTTAAACCAAAAGGCATAACATTATAATAATAAGTTCCCCTTGGGGTAATAAAAGAAGTACTTTCCCTGTCTTCAGGTTTCATTTTGATCTGATTGTAGCCAGAGTATGCATCCATGAAACTGAGCAGCTCATGTCCCGAGGTAGCATCCACTAATTGGTCGATTCTGGGCAATGGAAAATGATCTTTTGGGCATGCCTTGTTAAGATCAGTGAAATCAACACACATTCTCCATTTATTGTTCTTCTTCTTTACCATTACCACATTTGCCAACCAATCTGGATATTTTACATCTTCAATGAATTGGGCTTTCTAGAGCTTCTCGACCTCCTCTTGTATGGTCTGGTTCTTCTCGGGACTAAACACTCTTCTCCTCTGCTTCACAGGCTTGATCTCCTTATTCACATTGAGCTCATGACATAAGAAGTTTAGATATATTCCTAGCATGTCTTCATGACTCCAAGCAAAAGTATTCTTCCTATTTCTCAAGAAAGTTATCAACTCTTGTTTTATTGAAACATCCAACGACGATCCTATCTGGGTTACTCGTTCAGGATGCTCGTCGTCCAGAATAATATTTTCTGTAGATTCCACCACCTGTCCTTTTACAAGTTGAGATTCATCCCTAGGGTCAAGAGTTTCAATTTCTGTACCTTCATCCACTTGGTAAGTAGTGGTCTTTTTCCTTGATTCTTCAAGTTCCTCTTGCTCGGCAGACGAGTAATAGCATTCCCGAGCTACTTTTTGATCACCTTTCACAACTTCGACTCCAAAGTTTGTTGGGAATTTCAAGCACTGATGTACCGTAGATGGAACTGCCTCGAATTTCTTCAAACCAACTCTTCCCATGATGATGTTGTGGCTGACTGCACATTCTTATCCATCACGAAGAAGCGTATTCTTTCTGTTCGACAAGCAGGTCAGGTTCCAATGAATATATCCAACTTGATCGTCCCAAGTGGAAAAACTTTCTCGCCAGCAAAACCCAGAAGGGGCCTATGATAAGGTTCCAATTGAGATAATTTCAAATTCAAGCTATCAAAGCATGAATAGTACATGATGTCTGCCGAACTACCGTTGTCTACTAACACTCTTGAAATCACCACCTCTTTCATCCTCATTTTGATCACCAAAGGATCGTCATGAGGGTAAAGAATACCTGCCAAGTCGTTTTTTGAAAACCCAATGACTAGCTTCTCTTTGTTTACTTTCCTCGGACGATCATCCTCGGCCAGATTTATCCGCTGAATATACGAACAAGCTTGAGCCTCCCCGAGGTAAGCCTTTCTTTCTGCAGTGAGGTCTCCTCCTCCTGCATCTCCACCTGTAATAACATTACAATCAAATGTCCCAAAACGTATGGAAAATACCTCTCGTTCAGGATGCCTTGGCTTCTTGGGAAGATCAGGGTCATCATCTGGATCATCTTCGTGGTCCCTCTTCTTTTTCTCCTCTGCACGACGAGGAGATCTAGATCTTTCTCTAGTTCTATCATCATTCTTCCTCTCACCCCTGCAATCTACATATTTTGATAATTTTCCTCTTCGGATGAGCGTTTCAATCTCGTTCTGAAAGGCTATGCAATTTTTGGTCATATGGCCATGATCTTTGTGAAACTCGCAGTATTTGGCCTTATTCCTCAGATCAGGATTTGTCCTCAGTTTTTCTGGCCACTTGATTTCCTCGCTGTTCTTGATTTCTTCTAAAATATGATTAATACCCATTTTCAATGGAGTATAATTATCATACTTCTTTAGGACTTCCCATGACGTCCTATTATTCTTGGAGTGCTTGTCACCACCATTACCTTTCTGATCTTTCTTCTTAGACTTGTCGACCTCCACCTTAGTTTCTTTATCCATATTCTTCTTCGCAGACATAGCCTCCTCAGCATTCATGATTTTGGCTGCTTTTGCCATCAATTCGGACATAGTTTTAGGTGGATCTTTGGCCAAGGTGTAGTACAGCTTGTTAGGTAGTAAACCACTCATCAAAGCAGTGATCGCTATTTTTTCTTCGTAATCTATGACTTCCAACTTCTCGTTATTAAAACGAGTTATGTAATCTCTAGTACTTTCACCTGATTTTTGCCTAACACTTAGTAAATGTGCTACTCGCTTTACTGACTTTGCTCCAAAACAAAAATTGCTGATGAACAGCTCGGCTAACTGAATAAAAGTCGAAATCTTACCCCGAGGAAGATTATTATACCATATCTGTGCAGATCCGGTAAGAGTTCCCGAAAATGCTCTACACCTCATCTCGTTGGGGACGGCATAGATGTCGGCAGCAGCTTGGTATTGTTCTATATGAAGAACAGGATCTGTCTTTCCATCATACTTGGGGGTCAGTACAGGTGCTTTGAATTTCGATGGTGTAGGAAAATCCACAATGGCTTGCACAAAAGGTGTTCCTTGAACAAAAGTTCTCTGTAAGGGGTTTCTTGCCTTAGCCATTTCTCCCAGTCTATCCTCCAACCGATGAATGGAACCTTTCCATGCTTCATTTCCTTCCTCAGGCCGCTTAATCCGAGCGATTGATTGCTCTGACGTAGCTTCCTAAGAATTATCTCGACGAGTAGCTGGTCGTGATTGTGTTGATCCTTCTCTCAAACCTGATGGTGGCCGCAAACTTCTCGATGGAGCTCTAGGTGGACTCATATTCCTCCTTGGTCCTAATCGACTGAAAGGAGACACCCTGCTTAATCTTTCTAAAGCGCTAGTTCTCTCTGGAGAGAGAGTGATATGTTGATCTGTATCCGTAGCCTGTATTGATGAAGTTCGCCCAGGTTGATAAGAAGAATCATTAGACTCCCCATTGCGATATGACCCAGTACGTCTGGATCGTGATTGCCCACGATCACTCCTTTGCCCTGAATAAGTAGGAACACCGCCTTGAAGAGTTTGAATGAGTTGCCTCATAGATTCTTGCATGGCGGTTTGTCCTTGAGCTAGATTTGTCATAATTCCGGCCAGATCTGGAGATGCAGATGGATTTGGAAGATTTCCAGTATTTCCAGCATTTCGATTACTGGATTCTGGATTATCTGCCATTGATGATAAATGATTTTTTATGAAAAACGATAATAACAGTCGTTTCCCACAGACGGCGCTAATCTGTTGATGTAAAAAACTAGATTGCTCTAATTATTCAATCACAGATAAATAAATAAGACAAAGATTTTTAAAGTGGTTCGGCTAGGAATAAAGCCTACGTCCACTGTTATGTTATTGCTGAATGTTTGCAGAATTCTTGGTTACAAGTTCTCTCAAGAAATTCTGGTTCCCCTTGAATGGGGTTGATACAAGGTATTTATAGCCTTGAGGCTGTACATGAAAGGTTCGATACATTAAATGATATACATGTGAAAAGGTAATACATCTAATGCAGCGTGCGCGTCAAGAATATAAGCATTCAATGAATATTTGAACTGTTGATTATCTGGCAATTAATGATACGACCGAGGTGCAGCTCGGACCGCCATAGTTGCTCGTTGCTCAGGAGTTCCTCGGAGCGCTAGAGTACCTCGGTGCGCTAGAGTTCCTCGGTGTATCCTCGTTGCTCGGAAAGAATCATGGTTGGTCGGGAAATGAACTTCCTCGCTGCTATTGTGCCACGTAGATTGACACGTGTCTTAGTATTATTCGTCCACATCAGCATATTAATTTTGGTATCAACAATGACGTTTAATGGAGGAGTAGAAATGGGGTTAATCGTGGAGAAATAGAGAGTATGGGAGAGAGAGAGATAATAGGTAATGGGGTAAAGGGTAAGGGATAATGGAAGAGAGAGCGGGAAAATGGAAGGGATAGAGAAATCTGGGAAATGAGGAAATTGGGAACGTGGGCAGGTGGAGAGAGAGAAAAAGAGACTAAGGCGGCAGTTTGGGGAAGAGAAATCGCAGAAATTAAACCCAGATCGTTCGAACGAGTGATGTCGTTCGAACGATGTCTTTCAAACGAAGTTCCAGAAACATATTGGGTATTTCATTAGATATCTCGTTAAAAGTTTGTTCGAACAAATTTTTTGTTCGAACGATGTACCAGAGAGGGGATTAGAAATTTCATTAGAAATCTCGTTCGAACGAGAATTTATAACGAAATGCTATCTTTTTATATAAAAATAAAAATAAAATAGTTTTAAAAATAGCATAAGATAAGGAATTGGGAAGGCCAGAAAGATACCAAAATGTGGATTTTAGTAGTCCTAGCTTGTGAAGACGTATCCAAACCGTGGGAGCGAGAATGTAGGGGTGTTAACAATGCAAGTGAGTTTTTTACCCAAGACAACGTACAAGTGCGGAATGCCAAACAATATATAAACGCAATATTCACTCACATTAGCATTGTGTCAATAAAGAAATACTATGGTACACTCAAACACAAATGCACCACGCATACAAGATAGATGATTCTCTTGCCAATGGCGTCACAAGAAGAAAGCAATGAATCGATTAAATGTGCATGCCCATTGATCTTCAACTTATATCTCCCAGTAGCAACAATAGATTGAGACTATTCTTTCTGAAGAATCAATCAAGCTAGAGACTTTTGGTCTTGGCATTATATATCATTTTCAATGATTCTATTTTAGGCACATATTCTAAAATGCAAGTAGAGGCTATTCACGCAAAAACTTCATATTTTTCGCAGCCCGAGTCCATTGCTTGAAATGAAAACCAATCGGATGAATATATTTACTTTTTGTTTCAATCCGGGTGTTGCTGTAAAAAACTAGATTTGATCTAATTATTTTAATCACAGATAAATATGAATAAGTAAATATGAGACAATGGATTTTTAAAGTGGTTCAGCCTTAAGGAAATGGCCTACATCCACTGTGTTTGTATTGCTGACTATTTGCCTAGAATTCTTGACAAGTGGTTTTCTCAAGAAATTTCGGTCCCCTCTAATGAGGAAGTTATAATGTATTTATAGACTTGAGGCTGTAAATGTCAAAGGATAATGCGCTGTTATCTCGTAAGCATATACATCTGTACGATAATAATGAGCATTTAATGCGCAGTCGCCCCTTTGATTATCCTGACTTGAGTGTTCTGTATGCTAAGTAGCTCGGACCGCTTAAGCTGCTCGAACTGTCTAAGTAGCTCAGCACGCTCGGCACACTCGGGACCCATGAGCTGCTCGGGGCCCATGAGTTTCTTGGGGAGCATAAGTTGATCGGTACGTTTGAGCTATTCGAAATGTATGAGTTGCTCGTGGAACTTGAGTAGATCTATGGTAGAGGTATTTTTAATTTCCACGTTGGTTGACACGTGTCTTAAAATGATGGGTCCATGTCAGCAGATTAAATTTGGTATCAACAAAAGCCCCCAATGTTTCATAGTTTGATGTCGAAGAAAAGTATGGGACATTGTGCTTGAAAACTTCATAGATTATTGGTTTGTATGGTTTTTAGGAAAACGATCATTGTATATAACTCCTTTTTAAATGCATAGTATTAGGCCTCATAAATATTTTAAATGTTCATGACCGCTTCGATTTTTGTGCCTCGATTCTTCTTTTTAACCGTCGGATATGCAAACGTCCTCCCTTGTAATCATTGCTTTCTCTATTCCCGAGGTAAAGTATTTAAGCGTGCCAGAAATCCTATTGTCTTTCATCTTTTAAATCTGTATCTTTAAATTCTACATTTTTTCTCTGTCTCGTGCCTTCGTTCTTTCCGTCGTTCATTGTCACCTGATCTCTTTTTCCCTGTAAGATTTTCTTCCTTTTTCTTTTATTTTGCTTTATTCATCATGGTTTATCTTGTTGAGTCATTGGACAAATTTCGGTCTGAATTTTCAATCCCTTCGTGGGTCATTTTGGAGGAGCTTTCTGAACCTTCTGATTATTTTTCTTTAGCTGAGGGACATTGGTTCCCAAGTCTTTTTGTGGCCGAATGTGGCTTTTCTTTTCCACCAAACCCCCTATGTTTGGATTTCTGCCAATATTTTGCCGTTGTACCTGCAAAAATAGCTCCAAATACCTGGAGGATAGTTAATGGTGTTCATAGATTGAACCAACTCCATGGAACCCGTTTAGGGATTCCAGAGATTATGTATTGCTATAGATGGGTTGTCAGTGATTCCACATTCTATTTAAAAACTAGATTTTTGAATAGGGCTTTAGTTGTCAATCTTCCAGATGCCAATAGGGATTATTTTGAGCAAGGGGTTGTTATGAAAAATTGGCAACATGCTCCATTACACGGAGATGATGTATATCAGGGTCCCAGGTGTCCCCCTTATGGCAATGGAATAGGTTGTTTTTATTTTTTGAAATCTTATTTTCTTGGTGTTTGATCAAATCTATCACTGACATTTATGTTTATTTGTTACAGTTGACAGTAAAAGAAAACCTCCAAAAGAAGCTGACATTAATTTAAAGCATTTGAAACTTATCTGGGATTTGCACCAATCTATTACCGAGGAACATATTAGATCTGCCTCTTATTTATTGCAGTACAAGAGTTATACTTCATCTTTCACTGCTCGTCCTCGTCCAGTGGTAGTTAATCTTGACCAAGTGCCAGCTTCTGAGACTAGGGTGGAAGGTTCTTCCTCTGAGTCAAGTATTCCTACCAGTGATCTAATGAAGAGAAGAAGAGCTCCTGCCTTTTTCTACAAGTCTGCCTCTCCTGCTGTGGAGGCAAAGAAAAGTAAAAAAGATGTCCCAGAATAGGGGATAAAGACTGTAGAGGTACCCCCTCCCGATGCTGCCAAGAAATTTGGTGAGAAGCCCCCTGTGGCTCCGAGCAAGATTATTTCTCTCTCTCCTCCGAGTGAGGTTATTATCATATCACCAACAAAGACAGCGTCGTTAGTTGAAAATGCTCTTGCCCCTACGAAGAGGTTAAAGAAAAGTTCTTTCGAGAGACCTGCTGAACTTGTCTCTCAAACTCTAAACGTTGAAGGTAGTATTCCATCTTTTGCTTCTCCGAGCTCTGCTGTGAGCTTGGTGAAATCCTGGACTATCCCAGAAGTCCAGGGCATTGAAGACACTCTTTATTGTGAGAGAATCACTACTTTGGTTGCTCAACACATTGCCTCAGTAAGTATTGTTAACTCGAACCCTTTATTTTTTAGTACTAGGTTCATGTATTGACTTAAAATGCTTTCTTTTTTCAGCTGGTGACGTGTTTTAACAGCATTCTGAAGAAGGATGAAGCTATCAAGGCTTCAAGCTCCTCGGGAGGAGTAGAGGAGGCTTTTGTTGGGCTGACCCAATCTAAAAAATATTCTCGCCAAAAATACGAGGAAGATAAAGTTTCTTAGGAGAAGCAACTCAAGTCCATTGAGCTGGATAGGGGTGCACATGGTTCGGTTCGGTTCGGTTCCACTATGAAACCAGAACCAGAACCGAAATTGATCGGTTTCGTGGTTTTAGAACCAGGACCAAAATTGGTCGATTGGGTTCAGAACCGAACCATCGGTTCTCAGTTTGGTTCAGGTTGGTTCATGGTTCTGGTTCTTGGTTCTAGTTTGCGGTTCTGGTTCGTGGTTTGGGTCGTGGTTCTGGTTTGCGGTTCTAGTTCGTGGTTCTGGTTTGCGGTTTTCATTAATGGTTCTGGTTCGCGGGTTGGTTCTCGGGTTGGTTAATGGTTCTGGTTATTGGTTATGATTTATGGTTTTAGTTAATGGTTCAGGTTCATGGGTTGATTCTCGGGTAGGTTCTTGGGATCGGTTATTTGGTTTGGTTCTTCGGTTTGGTTTTTTAGTTCTGTTCCATGAGTTCGGTTCTCGGTTTGGTTCGGTTTGGTTTGGTTCAGGTATAAAATTGAGAATCGAACCAAATACTTCGGTTCTCAATTTTTTGGAACCAGAACCAACCCGTGGAGAAAAAAACCCAAACCAACCCAATCCACGAAGGTCGATTTGGTTCGGTTCTTCGGGTTGACGGTTTTTTTTGCACACCCCTAGAGCTGGACTGGAATCAGGCTGTGAATGCCTCCAAGGACCTGGAGAATAAGTTAAAGGAATCTGAGCAGAGCAACAAAAACTTTGAACAGAGCAACAAGAAGCTTTAGGCTAAGCTCAAGTCTGCTGAAGATGAAGTTGTTAAACTTCAAGATGTTGAACGACAGAAAAAGGAGGTGGAGGAGAAGTTAAAGGTTTCCGAGGAGCTCCTTAGGGAAAGGACCTCCTCGGAGAAGGCAAAAAGGAAGAGGGAAGTTAAAAAATCATTCAGCGCTGGTTGGGATAAAGGCTAGAATAAGGGTCTGGCTGCCATGTCCTCGCAAATGGAATACGCCAGTCTTAAATTCTTTAGGGGCGGATGGGTTGTGGCCTTGCATGAGCTGAAAGTTGCTGAGAAGTCTGACTTATTCCAGCAGCACACTCATGGCCCTCCTCCTTCTCCTGGAGAAGAAGAAGTGGATGAAGCTGCCTCAGATGAATCTTCTTTGATGATTGGAGATCAGGCCCTTTCTATCCCAGTTGTTCAAACTTTCTCTAAGCAACTCCAACCCACCAACACTTCTGTTGAGCAACTACCTTTATCCTCCGAGCAACCAGTCACTTTCTCCAAACTTTCTGAGGAGGTCGTAAGGAATAAGGAGAAGGTGTAGAGTTGTTCGGGTGTTTATTTTGTTATTTTTGAATGTAACCTCAGACTTTGTATTTTCTTCTATGATGAAATAAAATTCGAACTTTGGTTGTTCACCTTGAATTTCTCTTTTACTTGATTTGTCTGTGTTATTATTGATTCTTTTTATTTCTTCTATTTGCTAGTTTATGGCCAGGATGGAGCTATTATCAGCTCATGACACAGAATTGATGAAGAAATGCAATGACTATTTTAAAGTTGGTCATACAGATCTTAATGAGGCTCAAATCATTGACATCCTTGGTCCCGATACTTCTGAACGAGCAGTCAAAACTTACCAATACCTGAAATGCTTGCTCGATCGTGCTGTTTCCAATAACGTAGCCTACTATGAGATGATTGAATATCTCTAAGGAACAATCGAGGAACTTCAGCAGCAGTACAAAGAGTCTTCCACACTTTTGCATCAAGGATAAGAGAAGAAATATTAGCAATTGAGTGCTGACAAAGGGTGTGATAAATTTATTTCTGCTTATGAGAAGAAAGAGAGTGTTCTGAAGCTTGAGGTTGAAGAACACAGGCACATCGCTAAGCTGTTGGAGCAAGAAAACATTATTTTGCAAGAAGAGATTAAACAACTCAAGTCTGTCAAATCTTCCTCGGGAGCCCTGGTCCCTATTAATGATGAAGGTTTCTCTTTTTTGGAGGTAGAAAATGCCAACTTAAGAGATGAGTTGGAAACTTTAAAAAGGGTTGGACCCTCCTCATCTAATCGTGGACGAGCAAGGTCTTCTTCTCGTGGATGAGCTAGGGCTGGTCGGGTCACCATTGAAGAAGTTATAACGCAATCTGCTTTAGAGAATCAGGTTTTTCAATTGATGGCGAAGAACCAAGCCTTAGCAGAAATGTCTAAGAAAATTTTGAGTCTCAGCGAATAACTTACTACTCAGAGTTCTGCCTTGGAGAATAAGGAAATCCTGGTGAGAAATCTCCATGAGCAACTGGAAAGGTTGACTTACCAATTCCATAAACAACCCAGAGAATTTTGGATGGCTGGGTATAATGAAGCTCTTTACCATCTTGATGATCGGATCCAGCAGTCGAATAATGAGGGGTACAAGCAGAGATGGTTAAATGCTATGTGCGTGCTATAATTGGAGCAGGGACACTACTTATGGGATTATTATGAGCCTGGAGTGCTCGATTTGCCCGTGACTCCTTTTAAGCTTGATTTTAGTTGGATACCTGCTCGGGCAATTCCTCGATGTTTATTCTCTAAATATCTTGACAACTACAGTCTTCATGCCAACGTTGATATATCTCGTCCAGAGCATTTGCTTGATCGACCCTCTGTGATGAATATTAGAATGTTGAGAGATGTAAATTTTATAAATTCTCCATATGCCTTAGATGACCCTCCTGCTGGAGTAGAATCTGTTTCAAAGGCAGAAGGGCAAAAACGATAGAATAGGATTTTTTATGAAGTGTATTCTTCAGCATATGTAATTCTTCTTATTTTGAATGAAGTAATTTGCAGAATGTCCTTGCTTGTTTGTTTGTGAATATGAATACATTTTGTTTTGTGCTTTTGGATAATAGGACTTGTCCTTTTTATTGTTTGATTATAGTGACTTGTCACTCTTTGGGTCTAAGCAATGAAATGATTTGCATCCCATGTTCCTGCTTAGTTTAATCAACCGGAGTTGATTATAATTGGTTTACCGACCAATCGGAGTTGGTAATAATTGATTCCCGACCAATCGGAGTTGGTGTTAATTGGTTCCCGACCAACCAGAGTTGGTGGTAATTGGTTCTCGACCATCCGGAGCTGGTGGTAATTGGTTCCCGACCAATCGGAGCTGGTGATAATTGATTCCCCACCAACCGGAGTTGGTGGTAATTAATTCCCGACCAACCAAAGTTGGTGGTAATTGATTCTCGACCAACCGTAGTTGATGGTAATTGATTCCCGACCAATCGGAGTTGGTGGTAATTGATTCTTGACCACTCGGAGTTGGTGGTAATTGATTCCCGATCAACCGGAGTTGGTGGTAATTGGTTCCCGACTAACCGGAGTTGGTGGTAATTGATTCCCGACCAACCAGAGCTGGTGATAATTGATTCCCGACCAACCGAAGCTGGTGGAAATTAATTCCCGACCAACCGAAGCTGGTGGTAATTAATTCCCGACCAACCGGAGTTGGTGGTAATTGATTCCCGACCAACCGGAATTGGTGGTAATTGCTCTGAATTTGATGTGTAGTGTGTGGCACTAATATTCCAAAAAAAATTCAATCAAAGAAAGAAACTGGATGAAGCATCACTTTATTCATATTGAATAAATTGCATTACATATGAATTACAATTACTGATAATATTTACGCAGATGCTATGAATTCCATTCATTCTTGAATTCTTCTCCTTCCAAGGTTTCAATCCTGTATGTCCCTGGGCGAACAACTTCGGTTACTCTATAAGGTCCGTGCCAGTTGGCTTCCAGTTTGTTATGCTTTTGGATCACTTTCTTCAGCACATAATCCCCTTCCTTCAAATCACACTTCTTCACTCTTTTGCTATAGAACAAAGTTGTTCGTTGTTGATATGCTGCATTCCTGATTGCTGCTTCTTCCCTAACTTCTTCGAGCATATCTAGGTCTAATCTTCTCATCAAGTAATTGACAGGAGAATTGAAATTTAGTACTCTATGCGTAGGTAGACCCAATTCAGCAGGTATGACAGCCTCACTCCTAAATGCCAGTATGTATGGGGACTCTCCAGTTGTTGTTCGCGGTGTGGTGCGATAAGCCCACAACACAGAGTGTAGTTCATTAATCCAATTTTCTTTTGCACTATCTAGTTGTTTCTTCAATCCATTTAGTAGCGTTTTATTTGTCACCTCAGTTTGTCCATTGCTCTGGGGGTGACCTGGTGCAGAATGAGTTTTCAGTATATTGGATTGATGACAGTATGCAGCAAACTCCTCGTTGTCAAACTGGGTTCCATGGTCAGTAATGAATGCATGTGGGAGACCATATCTGTAAATAACGTTTTTCCAAATGAATTGATAGACTTTATCGTATGTCATATCAATAAGGGGCTCAACTTCCACCCATTTTGTAAAATAATCCACAGCAACCACAAGGTACTTGAATCTTCCCCTGGCCGTTGGGAGTGGCCCGACCAAGTCTATCCCCCATATGGAAAATGGCCAAGGGGACATTATGGGTGTTCACAATGCCTGGGGAGTTCTTTGGATGGACGGGAAGCGTTGGCATTTGTCGCACTTCTTAGCATAAGCTGCGCAATCAGCTCTCATCATCGTTCAGTAGTACCCCTGCGTGGTTATTCTTCGTAAGAGCGTCCGACCAGCTACATGGGCTCCACAAGACCCTTCATGAACCTCTTCGATCAAATCTTTCACTTCAGAGGGATAGACACATCTTTGTAGCCCTGCTATAACTCCTCGTCTGTACAAAATGCCACTGGTCAATACATAACGAGCAACTTTAAACTTTAGTTTCTTGGCTGCGAGTTTATCAGTTGGTAAAGTCCCATCTTCAATATAGGCCCTGATGGGATCCATCCAAGATGGTCCTAAGTCGAGGGTAATGAAATTCATTATTAGATCTTCGTTTATGCTTCGACCAACTAGGATTTCTATTGGGATTGTTCTTCGTAGCTCGATGCGTGTGGCTGATGCCAATCGAGCTAGTGCGTCTGATCTTGCATTCTCTAATCTTGGTATTCTAATCAATTGAACTGCAGTAAGACTTGATACAACCTCCATTGCTTTGGCATGATACTTGATCATTAATTCTCCTTTTGCTGCGTACGCCCCCAGAATTTGATTTACAATTAACTAAGAGTCACTGTATACAATGACTTGCTCTGCCTTCATGGTTTTGGCCAGTCTTAGTCCCACAATCATTGCTTCATATTCGGCCTCATTATTAGAAGCTTTAAATTGAAATCGCAGAGCATACTCCACATCAATCTCATCCGGACTTTTCAAAACAATCTTTGCTCCACTACCCGCAGTGCACGAAGAGCCATCCACATATAAATTCCATATGGGTAACTTATCATCAAAATAATGATCAGAGAGAGTTCCTCGGTGGAATATCTGGTACTTTCTTTTGTCCTCCTCCAGTACTTCTCGTTGCTCGTCAGTCATCTTTTCTTGCTCGATTGGCATTTCTTCCTGCTTGCCTACCGACGTAAGTTGGTCAGGGTTTACATTTGATGATCCTGTAACATCTACAGGTTTATCTGCATTCAAATCCTGTTCTTCAGAGGCATTTTTTTGAGTGAACTCTGCGATAAATTCCGCTACTGCCTGCCCTTTGAGCGATGACCTAGGCTCATAAATTATATCATATTCACCGAGCTCCACTGCCCAGTACATCAATCTTCCTGATTTTTCTAGCTTATGCAGAGCTTGCCTTAATGGCATGTCGGTGTACACCACTATAGTATGGGCTTGGAAGTATGACCTCATTCTTCTGCTTGCTTCAATTAGTGCTAGTGCCAATTTCTCTAGCCTTGGATATCTGATTTCTACTCCTCGAAAAGCTTTGCTGGTATAATAGACTGGTTTTTGTACTCTGTCCTCCTCTTTTATCAACGCCGAGCTCACTGTGTTTTCTGAAACTTCCAGATATAAGTATAGTCTTTCTCCCATCACTGGTCTAGATAATAGTGGAGGTGTCCCTAGATACTTTTTCAACTCTTGAAAGGCCTCCTCGCATTCAACATTCCACTCAAAAGTTTTTCGGAGTGTTTTGAAGAATGGGAGACATCTGTCTGTTGCTCGTGATACAAATCTGTTAAATGCTGCAAATCATTCTGTGAGACTTTGTACTTCCTTATTTGTAGTTGTAGATCGTAGCTCCAATAGAGCCTTGATCTTTTCAGGGTTTGCCTCGATTCCTCATTGGTTAAAAATATATCTGAGAAACATGCCTTCTCATACTCCGAATATGCATTTGGTGGGATTCAGCTTCATTTGATATTTCTCTAGTTGATCAAAGGTCTGACCTAGGTCAACTAGATGATCAGCAGCTTTCTTGCTCTTCGTCAGCATATCGTTAACATAAACCTCCATATTACGACTGATTTGTTCTGCAAACACCTTATTCATCAGCCGCTGATATGTTGCACCTGCATTTTTAAGCTAAGCCCAAAAGGCATAACATAATAACAATACCCTTGGGGTGATAAAAGAGGTACTCTCCCTGTCTTCAGGCTTCATTTTAATCTGGTTATAACCAGAATAAACATCCATGAAATTCAACAATTCATGTCCCGATGTAGCATCCACCAACTGATCGATTCGAGGCAAAGGAAAATGATCCTTTGGGCAGGCTTTATTAAGATTAGTGAAGTCCACACACATCCTCCACTTGTTGTTTTTCTTCTTCACCATTACCATATTTGCTAGCCAATCAAAATATTTGACATCCTCAATAAAAGAGGCTTTTTACAGTTTCTCTACCTTTTCCTGTATGGCTTGGTTCTTCTCGGGACTGAATACCCTTTGTCGTTGCATCACTGGCTTGATTTCCTTGTTCATGTTGAGCTCGTGACACAGGAAATTTGGGTATATCCCTGGCATATCTTTGTGACTCCATGCAAAATTCTTCTTTCTGTGTCTTAAAAATGTTATCAGCTCTTGTTTTATTGATACATCTAGGGATGCACCGATTTTATTTATTCGTTCTGGATGCTAGTCATCCAGAATGATATTTTCAGTAGCCTCCATGACTTGGCCCTTAATGAGATGAGACTCGTCTCTAGGGTCTAAAGTTTTAATCTCCGCATCTTCTATTTCATCTACCTGATAAGTAGTAGTCTTCTTCCTGGATTCTTCATGCTCCTCCTGCTCGGCAGATAAATAGTAACATTCCCGAGCTACTTTTTGGTCGCCTTTCACAACTCCCACTCCAAAATTAGTTGGGAATTTTAAACATTGATGTACAGTAGATGGTACTGCTTTGAACTTCTTCAGGCCTACTCTTCCCATGATGATATTATAAGCTGATTGGACGTTTTTATCCATTACAAAAAAGCGTACTATTTTTGTTCGGCAAGCAGGCCATGTACCGATAAGCATATCCAACTTGATCGTCCCAAGTGGAAAAACCGTCTCTCCAGTAAAACCAAGGAGGGGCCTATGATATGGATCCAACTGGGATAGCTTTAGATTCAAACTATCAAAACATGGGTAGAACCTGATGTCTGCTGAGCTACCATTATCCACCACTACCCGTGAAATCACCACTTCCTTCATTCTCATCTTGATTACTAGCAGGTTGTCATGAGGATACAATACGCCTGCCAGGTCATTTTTAGAGAAACCAATGACTAGTTTATCTTTATTCACCTTCCTCGGGCGATCATCTTCGGCCAAGTTTATTCGTTGAATGTACGAGCAAGCTTGAGCCTCATTGAGGTAAGCTTTCCTCTCTGCAGTCATGTCCCCACCTCCTACATCTCCACCTGTAATAACATTACATTCAAATGATCCAAAATGTATTGAAAATACCTCACGTTATGGCTGCTTTGGTCTTTTAGGGAGATCGGGGTCATCTTGGTCATCTTCTGGGTCTTCTTCATGACTTCTCTTCTTGTCTTCTTTTGCTCGACGAGGAGATCTAGACCTTTGCCTTACTCGATCATTGATTTTTCCACCATTTTGACGATCAACATATTTAGCCAGCTTTCCTAGTCTGATGAGTGCTTCAATTTCATTCTGGAGAGCTATGTAATTTTTGGTTGTGTGACCATAGTCTTTATGGAACTCGCAATATTTGGACTTATTCCTCTTATCGGGATCTGCCTTCATTTTTTCTGGCCAGTTTAGCTCCTCGCTATTCTTGATCTCTTCTAGAATGTGGATTATTTCTTCCTTCAAAGGAGTATAGTTTCCAAACTTAGTCAACGGTTCCAGTGCTTGCTTTGCTTTTGACTGCCTGTTGACACCATTATTCTTCTGATCCTTCTTTTCAGTCTTGTAAGCCTCGACCTTGGTTTCCTTAATATCTACATTCTTTTTAGTAGCCATAGCCTCCTCGGCATTCATGATTTTGGCTGCTTTTGCTAGACCTGTCAAAATACACGATAACCCGTTAACACGACACGACCCGACACGAAATTATAAGTTAATGGGTTTACCCTTATTGGGTTTGGGTTATTAACGGGTTGACACGGTAGACCCGTTAACACTAACGGTTCGGGTTTGGAAATTTACCTGTACCCGTTTTAACCCGTTTCTACCCGTTAATACTAACGGGTACTATAGGGTCACCCAACCCGTACCCAATAACAATAACCATTAAAACCCATTATTTCTAAATCTTTAAAGACTAACGGGTGCTATAGGGTCACCCAATCTATACCCAATAAAAATTACAATTAAAATCCATTATTTTTAAAGTATTGAAGACTAACGGGTATTATAGGGTCACCCAACCCGTTACCCATTTCGACCCAAAATGATTCGTTAATATTAATGGGTGTTAACGGTTTGGGTCGTGTACCCGTTAATATTAACGGGTCGTGTTTGGGTATTGTTATTAGACCCGTTAGGCTTAACGGGTCGTGTACGGGTTAAGGGTGTTTTCACCCGTTAACCCGTTAACCCGACCCGTACACGACCCAAACCGACCCGTTGACAGGTCTAGCTTTTGCCATCAGTTCAGCCATGGTCTTAGGCGAATCCTTGGCTAAAGTGTAGTACAATTTATCCGACAACAGTCCACTCATCAGAGCAGTAATTGATGTTTTCTCCTCGTAATCAATTACTTCAAGTTTCTCGTTATTGAAATGAGTAATATAGTCCCTGGTGCTTTCACCTGTCTTTTATCTAACACTTAGCAAGTGTGCTACTCGTTTGACTGGCTTTGCTTCATAACAAAAATTCCCAATAAAGAGTTCTACTAGTTGAAAGAAAGTCACAATTTTCCCATTGAGGAAGGTTATTGTACCATATCTGAGCAGATCCGGTAAGAGTTCCTGAAAATGCTCTGCATCTCATCTCATTTGGAACTGCATAGATATCAGCAGCAGCCTGATATTGTTCTATATGAAGGACAGGGTCAGTTTTTCCATCATATTTAGGCGTCACCATAGGAGCTTTGAATTTTGATGGTGTGGGGAAATCCACAATTGCCTGTACAAATGGTGTTCCTTGGACAAAAGTTCTTTGTAGAGAATTCTTGGCCTTAGCCATTTCCCCTAATTTGTATTCCAACCTCTGAATGGAGCCCTTCCATGCATCATTTCCCTCCTCGGGCCTATTGGTTCGAGCAACTGATCGCGTTGAATTTGCCTCTTGGGATCTCTCATGACGAGCAGTTGGTCGTGATTGGGCAGAGCCTTCACTTAAATCAGATGGTCATTGAGAGTTCCTCGACACAATCCTAGGGGGATTTCTATTCCTCCTAGGACCCAAACGATCAAAAGGAGAGACTCTACTCAACCTTTCAAGAGCACTTGTCCTCTCTGGAGATAGAGTGACGTTTTGTTGAGTATATGTAGCTCGTACTGAGGAAGTCCGTCCAGGCTGATAAGAAAAATCATTAGATTCTCAGTACGATAGGAATCGGTGCGTCTGGATCAAGATTCCTCTGGAAATAACGTTCGCCTAGTTCGCAAAGAGGGTAAACGAGTATTTCTCTGAACACTTCGTTGTCCTAAATGAGTCGGCACTCCGCCTTGAACGGTTTGTATAAGCTGTCGCATGGTTTCTTGCATGGCTGTCTGGCCTTGGGCCAAATTAGCCATTATACCCGCCAGATCTAAAAAATTTGGGGGAGCAGAAGGGTTTGGAGGAATCCCAGTGTTTCGATTACTGGATTCTGGATTATCAGCCATTGATGATGAGTTATTTTGGTGAAAAATGCTAATTACAGTCGTTTCCCACAGACGGCGCCAATCTGTTGATGTAAAAAACTAGATTTGATCTAATTATTTTAATCACAGATAAATATGAATAAGTAAATATGAGACAATGGGTTTTTAAAGTGGTTCAGCCTTAAGGAAATGGCCTACATCCACTGTGTTTGTATTGCTGACTGTTTGCCTAGAATTCTTGACAAGTGGTTTTCTCAAGAAATTCCGGTCCCCTCTAGTGAGGAAGTTACAATGTATTTATAGCCTTGAGTCTCTAATTGTCAAAGGACAATGCGTTGTTATCTAGTAAGCATATACATCTGTACGATAATAATGAGCATTTAATGCGCAGTTGTCCCTTTGATTATCCTGACTTGAGTGTTCTGTACGCTAAGTAGCTCGGACCGCTTAAGCTGCTCGGACTGTCTAAGTAGCTCGACACGCTCGGGTTTCTCGGGACCCATGAGCTGCTCGGGGCCCATGAGTTGCTCGAGGAGCATAAGTTGATCGGTACGTTCGATCTGTTCGGAATGTATGAGTTACTTGTGGCACTTGAGTAGATCTGTGGTAGAGGTATTTATAATTGCCACGTTGGTTGACACGTGTCTTAAAATGATGGGTCCATGTCAGAAGATTAAATTTGGTATCAACACCGGGAAATGGATGATCATGCACAATTTCGATTGCTTATAAGATATGTGACAAGATTGAGAAGACAACACCAAATCTCACTTTATAAGTACAATGTGAACAAGATATCCGCAATATTTTGTGAAAGGAGTGTGCAAAAAGGCAAATATGTGAGGTAATCACATAAATACATATCATAAAAGAGCATTTTTACCCTATGTGAAAATTTCTCAATTATAAAAATACTCCAACACTTAAAATGATTTTGGTCATATACCTTTTAGACGAGTGAACATGAGATGCATATTGATCTCGCGTGAACTTTGGATGCAATGCTCGATCTTTACGATTGAATGATGCTTGATGAGGAATGACCCAAAATTGTTTTGTCCAATGGAATGTAGCCAATATAACAAATGACTCGATTGTAAATTTGGCCTCTCACACATATTGGAGGCGAACATAGTTTACATACCCATGGGTCACGCACATACCTACGCTCCCGTGATCAGCTAACTTATTAATTCACAAATAAGTCATTCACAGTCCTATGTCCTTAAGGTACCAGTCTAAATCCCCCCGAAGGCACACAAGGATAAGAGGGTCCTTTTCCAAAAAAGACTAACCTCCCGTGATAGCAAGTATGGTAGGTATGTCATACACATAAGAAATCAATACACTGGGCATTCACACAACCTAAGTAATCATATTTCAATATAGGTATTCACACATTCCATCTAGTAAGTCTCGTACGTAGAAAGTTTATCCCGAACATCATACGTAATATGTATTTAGCTTGATAACTCTCTCGATGTATCAATTTGAGTACTTAAACCTATATCAAAAGGTTACTAGTTCTCCTATTAGTTTCTAATGTTATCTCAGTAACTTTAAGTTCCTCTGTTACTGTTCTTATCCTTACATCATCATTAATTTCCATTATAGTTTCAATTCGAATGATTTTTAATCGTACCTCACTCGGTAGACTCTCGTAAGCAATAACATTCAATTCCATAAGGTAAACCATTTTTCTCAGCATCAACTAAGACCCTACTGACCTTAATTAAGTCCCACAATATCAATTTAAACATCCTAATAATCATATTTGGCATTGGGATTTATATTAAGCTTTAAGGGAAAAATAATAGCCAAAAATCAGGAGGGGTTGATCGATCGAAGAAAAGGGGTCAGTCGATCGATCGTCAATCGATCGACCAAGCAGGTATCAACCCAGATTTCTCTTAAATAGTTACGGGTTTCATCCTTTCTACACCTCTAATTTTTCATTACAACGTCCTAAACTCCCAAGAAAGTTCACTAATCATCCTATTAACATATCAACATCATCTCTAACGCATTAGAATCATTAAATCCTTATGGATCATAAGTTTCTTGGATAAAAACACCCAATTTTCATAAAAACCCTATTTCTCCTATTTTCCTCAAGAACACTATATAATTCACTACAAATTTATTGTTCTCTACCCATAAATCATAATTTCGTGGCTGCTATTATCTCCAACGTTAAACTACATGCAAGACCTACCCAAATTACAATTTCAATTCTTCAAATCCATTCAATTATCATTAATCAAGGTTATTCTCCAATTCTAACCTAACATGGATGATATATGCGCTAAATTATTGCAAGTTAAATCACTTGCCTGGTAATGAAGATTATGGTCCGATGAAGTAGACGGTATGGGGATGATCCTTGCTTTTCGATCTATCCGGTGGTGGTGATGGTGGTGCAAAAAGCCTCTAATTGGTGGTTCTCCAACGAAAACTTCCTTCTCTTCCATTCTAATGGCCGTTTATGATTTTTGGTTGAGAAACCCTAAGAGACTCAAGTGTTGGTTGATATTAACTGTCTAAAATTCGTGGGTCACTATTCACCCAAAAATAGGAATGACTAATATATCCTCCCGGGTTACCGGTTATGCCTAAAAATACCCCGGGACCCAAATTAAACTCCCGGCTAGTGTTTTCTGACTATCTCGAACTTCGTGACACATTGGCGCACTCAAAATGCTCATACGGATGACATATAAATAAAATACTTTTAAATTCATTTAATTGGGTCCTGACACGCGCGTCCCATCTTAATTATCGAAACTGTCGTATTTTCAACTCACGACAATTTTAAAAAATTCAGTAATTACATATTACCATAATCACTCAGTAATATTCAACAACATTATAATAATCAAATACTAACTCTCGTCTCGCTAGCATTTAAATACAGATTATTTTCTAATTAATTATTCCAAATTAATTTTAATAAATCTCATAATTCAAGGAAATTTAATTTATTAAATCACATAATTAAAAGCCATAAAAATACGGGGTATTACACAAACTTCTGTTGTTCGTAGCAATTCCTACGAACTTCATAAGTTCGTAGGAAGTCCCAACGGCATTGTAACGGCTGTAAACGGCTACTAAAATGTGTAACTCTGTTAAATACATAAATCCCCTCTATCACCCATGCAGAACTCCCCCTTCTCCACCTCTCTACCTACTACATAATTTCTTATTCTTCTTCTTCTTCTTCTTCTTCTTCTTCTTCTTCTTCCTCAATCCAATAATTTCTTCTTCTCCTTCTTCCTCAATCCAACTTGCTTGCAAGCGTAATATTACCTCAATTTATTCCTTCATTTAACCCCAAATTTCAGTACTTCATTTCCATATTAATAAATTTCAATTACGTAATTACTTATTTATATATTATGGACGGCAAAAGGTTAAAAAAAATACCCAAATATTGGGAAAAGCAAGAAACACGGATCCACGTCAATAGCAAATCTGACTCAACCTCCGGCGAGTGAACCTGTTGATCCCGTGTACAAGCATTACGTCCATATTTTCAATCGGGATACACACGCATCCAACAGCCAGACACCGATTATAAACGGCAATAAATTTAAATTTCATGGTAATTGGAAGGACTGTAATACCCCGTATTTTTATGGCTTTTAAAATTGGGGTGCCAACCTCAAGGCAAGGTCATGAGTTCCTTAGAATGTGTGGAACAAGTTGACCTAAAAGAAAGTAATTATTATTCTTTTGGGTGGTATACACTATTCGACAGTGTTCCCCAACCTTTCTTTGAAAATAAGAATTGGGCCAGTAAGATGTTCATCCCGATATTATTATGAACTAGAATGGGATCATTTAACCCCACCTTCAAACCAGGATTTTAGGAAGCTGTGGGGATAACATTTCGTTTTGAGTAGGTTGTATCACCTTTAGACGGGGAGTAGGCAAGGTGATTAACGATTAGTGGAACCACGTGAAAGATATTTTGAATTCATGGTGATCATTTCATTTCTACAAAGGATGTAGCTAGCAAGTGACGTTTAGTACGGTAGAGTGCCATAGAAGCACTCGTACCTATTTATTGTGGACAAACTTCTTATTAAAGTTTTGAGTGAAAAAGCCTAAAAAAAATTCCCTCGAGTTGTTTAAAGGTGAGCGGATAATCCTAAGTTTGGATTAGTCGAGTTAGATCCGATGACTAAAGTGGAATTACCACATCATCTCAGGTATCCTTTTAGTTGTCGTAAGAGTTATGTCATCGAAAATCGAGATTCAAAGAATTGACAATGGGTGGTCAGATGTTCGTATGGTTTCTCTCATGATGACAGTTTTATGTTTAAAAAATGTGAGTAATTATTACGTAGTGAGGTGCGGCCTCCCAATAATATTGAGACAATAGAGTTCAATGATGTGTAGGCTCGTCTTATTCGAATAACAATGGATTGGAGTACAACGTGAAGTGTCGTTATTAATGTATGACTTTATAACTGATAGTATTGAGAGTGTTAAATAAGCTTATGGTGAGGCTGGGAGGACTATAGAAATTCGCCATACCCGAAAGTGCGTTTTGAGTATTGATAAAGTAGCCAGATCTATTTTTATCAGGCATACCTTATTTTCTAAATTTTGAGAAGAAATTCCATTATTAGGGGGAAGTATGTAATACCCCATATTTTTATGGCCTTTAAAATTGGGGATTTATTAAATTTAATTGAGTTATTAATTTAATATTAATCCGAAATTGTATTTTAAATATTTACTAGCGCGACGAGAGTTAGTAATTATTGGAAATTTATTGCATATTACTAGATGATTAAAGTAATATATGAGATTGATTTTATTAAAATTGTCACGAGTGAATAAAATGACAATTATGAAAATTTAAGTCGGGACGCACCTGTGTCGTGTCGGAACTAAATTATTATTATAAAAGTCATTTCAAGTGCGCCAAAGTGTTCGGAAGGATCGAGGTAGCCAGAAAAGTGTACTCGGGGGTTTAGTTTGGGTCTCGCGGCGTTTTTAGGCCTAATTGACATCTCGGGAGGGTATTATAGACATTTTGTAGTTTTGGGTAATTAAACTCACGAATTTCCCTAAGATATATCACCCATTAGGAGTTGTCTGTTAGGGTTAACAAACACAGAACCTAAGAACGACCATTAGAGAAGAAGGTGGAGAGCTTTCCAAGCAATCCAAGGCCTAGAACTCACTCGATTGCACCACCACCACCACCAAAACGTATATCGCACGATGACCAACGCAATCATATATTTTTCATCAACAAATCAGACCCTTGAATTTCCGGCAAGTATCTATCTTGCTTTGTTTTTAGTTAATGTTTCACCCGTGTTAGATTAGGGTTGATAAAAGCATGTCTCATGGAAGAATTTGATAAGTTAGAGAATTTAAATCACATGTTTTAGAGGAAATAGATATATAATGGACATCTCAATCACATGACCCACGAAATTGTATGGATTTAGAAGCAAGAAATCCAGAAAATAATTAGAAGAATGGAAGTTTCATTGAAAAATTACGATTCTTGATAATTATGTTAATTTACCCCATTAATCCAATACCTTGGATGAATTTGGACATATTTCACGTAGAAAATCATGTATATAGGTATATATAACCAGTAGTAATCTTATTTGGGAGTTTGGGAATCATTAATGGCGTTTTGGAGAAATTTTTTGGATGAAACCCGTAGGTCGAAGTTGCAGATTCTGGGCAAGAACTACTCGATCGATCGATCGACCAAGAGCATCGATCGATCGATACCTCCTGGAAAAGTACATATTTTTTCCCTTTTTGTTTAATCCGGTTAAAATATGTAGGAACCCTTGATTATTATTTATAGAGTATAATGGGTTATGAAGAGGACCGGTGGGGTTTAAGTAGACTCCGTTGAGTGAAATTTAATTTGGAATGAAATTGTGGAGTTATTCATACATTGAAAATTGTGCGTACATTCACTAAAGAATTAAGACTCGTGAAAGATTTAGACCAGAAGGTAAGTGAGGGTATATCTACTGAAATTATACTTAGTGAGAGAGAATACTTCGAGAGATGAGAAGTAAGTATGAAATAAATTATAAATGAGAATAAAAGAGACGAATCTGTTATGCGAGATAATTGAGTATAATTTGTGCTAAGATCGGATAATAATTATGGGTCATGGGCGAACCCAATTTGGAAAATGTGAATATCTATATATATGACTGTGTGACTGTACATATATTAAGTATTATGTATCTGTGTATAATCATACCCGAGCTACTTATTATCACCGAGGTTTTCGAGCCGGGACAGTCTTTCTCGATTGGACCTTTATGGGGGATATTGACTCGTACCCTAGAAGATAGTATCCTAGATACAGGCTATCTGAAAATGATAATCAGATGGTCCTTAGAGACGTGAGGGCATGTGTTGACCTCTTAGTGAATTGGAACTATTCTTAACCTCCATTTGTATGTGTATTGTGTTAATACAGTTCGAGAGTGATTCCGAACTCGTATTTCCCTTAGTACGAGTGATATGGGGACTTGATAGCAGAGTATGCCAACACCATAGATTTTATGTGGGGTGCTGATAGTATATATATATATATTATATGAGTGACTAATATATATATATGTATATATATACACTTATATATATGGAAACTTTCTACTGTGTGTATAAGTAGTTAAGTAATGAATAAATGCTCTAGCTTTATAACAACTGTTCGTGAATTTTGCAATGGTATTGAATAGTTCTAAGTAACGTAAGAAAATTGAAGGGATTAATTTTCTAAAACTAAATATCAGGGCCTTAGTATTTCTTGAGATAGAACTTCATGGGAATAATATAGATAGACTTATGAGATCAGTAGTACGATAGGAGTGCACACTAAATGAGAGGTGAGAATTCTTAAGAGAGTGTCGCGTACTAACATAGTTGTCGCATTAGCCAGTAAGCATTTTAAATAATTGCTAAACTATTTTTAAACTGTTTTACACTCGGGTTCTGACCTGTTTTCTGTCATTTATCTCTCTTGTATAAATATATGTATGTATTACAGGTGCCTAGCCACGGGGGCGTCATGCATAGGTTCTTTTGACGTGTTGCAGCTTATGTGGGATTTGTAGGCCCTTGCATTAGACGACCTCATCATTGATTCTATTATTGCTTTAGTTCTGCTTAGTTAGGCCATGTGTCGCCCCTTTTCCTATTTCGTTTGGATTTGTCAGAGATTTATGTTTATTTATATTTCTAGTATTTAGTACTCTTTGGGATTTAACTCTTGTCAGGATGATTTCATTTATGGTTCTTAAACTTGGTTTGGTTTATCTAGATGGTTTAAATTCTTGTGTGATAATTGACATCCTTAGCATGTGATTCTTACAATGTTGGTTATTAAAAAGGTGTTCGTATTGGAATTTAATAAAAATTAAAATAAGGCTTTAAATTGTTCTGACACTTAGCTTAATTAATTAGGGTGTTTAAATTGGAAATGTTTATTTAGTGACAGTGATGCTAAGAATGAACAAACCGTCCACCTTGATTTTATTTTAATAAAGGGCTGATCACTCGATATTTAATTAGGCAGGGTGTTACAGGTGGTATCAGAGCATCAGGTTTTAATGTCCTTTAGGATCTGTGCGGCTTATTATGCTTCCAGCGTAACTTTCTTTGATATAGAGCCCTATATTTAGGATTGTTGATTTCTTCGGTGAGATTTATTTCTCCTGCTATCACGTATATATTAGTGAATCTTATTTGTGTTCGGATGTGTTCGAACAATGAAGTATGACAGATGAGGGTCGTTGGGCGGGTAGCGGGGGCCGGACTTAGTGAGGTTGTGTAGTATATTCGAGGATGATGATCGTAGTCGAGGTCATACCTATTATGGCACGACAGGACAAGGTTGTAAAGATGGCTAGGATGCATCCTACAAATTCCAAGTGCTGTTATAGTCGAAAGTGATGACAAATTTTACTCACCCAACGTGGTATGCTTGGGAGAGGGTCAAATGGAAAAGTTGAAGAGAGTCATCAGTGGAAGTTCTAGAAATGCGGGAATTGTGTGTGTTAACCAACGAAGGTAATATATTCAAAGGCTTGGGCATATGGCGGAGTGTGGTTAACTGGAAGTGAAAATTTAGGGTAAATTTTTTTTCGAATCATCGGAGCAAAGTTATAATAGTGGGAGTCAACCACCACATTTTATAGTAAAATGTTGCGTCAATAGAAGGATCTTAGCTACAGTTTGACCGTAAGTTCCTTCATCAGATGTTCCGGTTAAGATGAGTATGTTGTTCTGAACTCATCACAGGAGGGTCAAACAGAGGTCCACTTGTGAATTAAATCTAAATTGTTAGCGAATCCTGTATCGAAGGATGTAGATACAAATGGAGAAGAGGATTTCAAGTGGGAGATCAACTCGTGAGGAAAGTTGACAACACTTAAAGAGAATTATGTTGGACAGTCGATCCATATGGTGACAATGTCATGCATTGCCCGTAGAGTTATTAACGCTCTTATGTGAAGGGAGCTAAAGTAATCGAAAGATTTAGTTAGAGAGTGAGACTAGATGAAACACAGTTAGTAATGCGCCGAAGGGGGAGACCCATCAGGGGGCTCATTTAAATCATTCGGATAGTTGAATTCTTACCAAGCGATGGTGAATTCATTAAGGGTTATTGAAGATAGTAGCATGTTCCTTAGGGCCAACAAAGCTAAGGGAAAGAAGGGGGAAGCCATCAAGATCGAGACTATCTAAGTCCGAGAGAAGGACAACCCTAATATAATCAGTATGATAGGAGATAAGTGGGTTATGTGTTGAGGTATTTTGTGGAGAGTAAGACCACACGAGTTAAACTTTTCCGAAGAGAGTAAAAGGACAAGAGTATGGTGCTTGCAAGGGAAATGGTTAATGTAATTTTCGGTTATATCCAGACAGGCATGTTATGTCCGGGAAACCATTGGAGCAGCTAGGGCGATTGGCAAGGTGGGAGTATGAATTTGAACCTTCGATGGTAAGGCGTATTTTTGTGTGACACGAGAGAGTCACTACATTTTGATTATTGAGATATTTACATGCGAGACAAATTCAGGGGGTATATCAACAACGTTATTATTATGTGTATGTTTTCCCTGGTATAGCGGGGTTGTCTTTAGTGTTATCCGCGGAGGATAAATGGGTGCACTGTTAGTGATATATACTTTATTGAGATTACTCATTTTAGTGATGTGATATGCGAGTACATTATTACACTGGTTATGGTTTTAGATAAATGGTTAAAACGATAGTGGGCAGTGATTAGTGCAACATGTTTTGTTCTGGCAAAACCTCACCTGCGAGAGGGTCGGGCTCGTACTCATATTGTATATTATAGAGACTTTAAAGGGTATAGTGGTACCAAAATGTTTAATCCCAGGGTGTTTAGGGACTTTGTTACCATGATTCAGTGTGTATTGGGTTTACCGTTGAGCGGAAATATTTCGCTCATTTTTATGTGTAGTGCTCAGGACTTATTGATAGGAGGAGCGCATTGTTATATTTATCCTTTAGAAATGTTGAAGTTAAGACTTATATTCATATGTTTGGGAATTGGATTTTGATAGTCCCGATTGTATACGTATGAGATTAATGGAATGTGAATTTCACCAATACTGAGCGATAGTGTAATTGGTAAAAAGTTATTTGTTTCAGTAAAAATTATGGGTGGAGATGTAGATTTTATGTCAAAAGGCGAAATAGAGGGGCACAGGTTATGGACGGAGGAACCAACGGATTTTGATAATTGACTATGCTTGGTAGTAGTGTATCAGGGGGGTTCCTTGTTTGGATTTCGCTTTGCGAGATATCCCACGCATGAAACTTAGCATAAGGTTGGAAGTAGAGATATGTTTGGTCATTAGTCCATGAGTTCGGTACCTCGGTCGTCATAGGAGCCGGTAATTATGACTGCAAGTTAGAGTTAAGTTACGATTTAAGGCCAGTGAAGCCAGTTGCGTGGTAGGGAAATATTAAAAGTTTTGTTTTATCACCACGAGTTGAAGGGTGGAATGATGATAAAGAGGACTTACAAATTTCGATTTTTAGGGTGATTGAAAGTACCCAAGTGTTGTAAACACATTGTGAGCACAAGGGAAATAAAGAATTAGGTGTTATGTGTAAAAGCGTAGGTGATGCCTACACCAGTATGCACGGTTTATAGGGTGTGTGGGCCTCTTGGTTAGTTGTTGCTTGAATCGTCCAAGTTAAAGGGACTTGGGAATAGACACGTGGATTATATGTTTGTGAGAATAACATAACTACGTGGGAACGGGTAGAGTGGATTAAGTGTGGTGTGAAGGACGATAATCCATATATACGTGTGCGAAAAGAGTAGCACACATGAATTTAGTTGGAAGGCTATGGGAAGCCATTTAAAAAGGGGTATTCCTTGAAAAGGATAAAATTTAACGATTATGAAAGACACTCGGAGCGGAGTTTACCTAGTCAAGTGTTAAGAGTGACTTGCGTGTAGGTTTAATAATGGTTTTAGTAAGGTATAAAGGCTCAGCAGTGCACATCGTGGAGAAAAGTGCACGGGTCAAAAATTTTGGTATACACTAAGGAAAGAAGGGGAGTATTAAGTGTCACTTAATGTGAGACATTACAAGTAGAAATCGATGTTAAGCGGGACAAAATGGGTAGTCTCCGTGGGCACCACTCATAGATAGAAATCGGTTGGAACAAGAGGATCAACCAGAGAATTTTATAGCAAGCCTACAATTCCTAAAATGGAAGAGAGCAATTTGGTGAAATTTTTTGTATGGGGAGAAAACCTCAAGGTAAGGTCACGAGTTCCTTAGAATGTGTGGAACAAGTTGACCTAAAAGAAAGTAATTATTATTCTTTTGCGTGGTAAACACTATTCGACAGTGTTCCCTAACCTTTCTTTGAAAATAAGAATTGCGCCCGTAAGAGGTTCATCCCGATACTATTCTGAACTAGAATGGGATCATTGAACCCCACCTTTAAACCAGGATTTTAGGAAGCTGTGGGGATAACATTTCGTTTTGAGTAGGTTGTATCACCTTCAGCCGGGGAGTAGGCGAGGTGATTGATGATTAGTGGAGCCACGTGAAAGAAATTTTGAATTCATGGTGATCATTTCATTTCTACAAAGGATGTAGCTAGCAAGTGACGTTTAGTACGGTAGAGTGCCGTAGAAGAACTCGTACCTGTTTATTGTGGACAAACTTCTTGTTGAAGTTTTAAGTGGAAAAGCCTAAAAAAAATCCCCTCGAGTTGTTTAAAGGGGAGCGGATAATCCTAAGTTTGGATTAGTCGAGTTAGATCCGATGACTAAAGTGGAATTACCACATCGTTTGAGGTATCTTTTTAGCTGTCGTAAGAGTTATGTCGTCGAAAATCGAGATTCAAAGAATTGACAAGGGTGGTTAGATGTTCGTATGGTTTCTCTCAGGATGGGAGTTTTGTGTTTAAAAAATGCGAGTAATTATTACGTAGTGAGGTGCGGCCTCCCAATAATATTGAGACAATAGGGGCCAATGATGTGTAGGCTCATCTTATTCAAATATCGACGGATTGGAGTACAACATGAAGTGCCGTTATTAATGTGTGACTCTATAACTGATAGTATTGAGAGTGTTAAATAAGCTTATGGTGAGGCGGGGAGGACTATAGAAATTCGCCTTACCCGAAAGTCCATTTTGAGTATTGATAAAGTATCCATATCTATTTTTACCAGGCATACCTTATTTTCTGAATTTCGGGAAGAAATTCCATTATTATGGGGGAAGTATGTAATATCCCGTATTTTTATGGCTTTTAAAATTGGGGATTTATTAAATTTAATTGAGTTATTAATTTAATATTAATCCGAAATTGTATTTTAAATATTTACTAGCGTGACGAGAGTTAGTAATTATTGGAAATTTATTGCATATTACTAGATGAGTAAAGTAATATATGAGATTGATTTTATTAAAATTGTCACGAGTGAATAAAATGACAATTATGGAAATTTAAGTCGGGACGCGCCTGTGTCGTGTCGAAACTAAATTATTATTATAAAAGTGAATAAATATAAGTCACCCATATGGTCGTTTTGAGTGAGCCAAAGTGTCTGGAAGGGTCGAGGTAGTCAGAAAAGTATACTCGGGGGTTTTGTTTGGGTCTCGGGGCGTTTTTAGGCCTAATTGACATCCCGGGAGGGTATTATAGACATTTTATATTTTTGAGTAATTAAACCCACCAATTTCCCTAAGATATATCACCCATTAGGAGTTGTCTGTTATGGTAAACAAACATAGAACCTAAGAACGGCCATTAGAGAAGAAGGTGGAGAGCTTTCCAAGCAATCCAATGCCTAGAACTCACTCGATTGCACCACCACCACCACCACCAAAATGTAGATCGCACGACGAGGAACGCAATCATATCTTTTTCATTAACAAATCAGACCCTTAAATTACAGGCAAGTATCTATCTTGCTTTGTTTTTAGTTAATGTTTTACCCATGTTAGATTAGGGTTGATAAAAGCGTGTCTTATGGAAGAATTTGATAAGTTAGAGAATTTAAATCACATGTTTTAGAGGAAATAGATATATTCTGGAAATCTCAATCACATGTAGAGGATTACCCACGAAATTGTATGGATTTAGAAGCAAGAAATCAGGAAAAAAAAATAGAAGAATGGAAGTTTCATTGAAAAATTACGGTTCTTGATAATTATGTTACTTTACCCCATTAATTCAATACCTTGGATGAATTTGGACATGTTTCACGTAGAAAATCATGTATATAGGTATATATAACCAGTAGTAATCTTGTTTGGGAGTTTGGGGATCCATTATGGCATTTTGGAGAAATTTTTTGGATGAAACCCGTAGGTTGAAGTTGCAGATTCTGGGCAAGAATTGCTTGATTGATCGATCGACCCCTTTCCTCGATCGATCGATCCCTCCTGGAAAAGTGCATATTTTTCCCTTTTTTGTTTAATCCGATTAAAATACGTAGGAACCCTTGATTATTATTTATAGAGTAGAATGGGTTATGAAGAGAACCGGTAGGGTCTAAGTAGACTCCGTTGAGTGAAATTTAATTTGGGATGAATTTGTGGAGTTATTTATACAATGAAAATTGTGTGTACGTTCACTAAAGAATTGAGAATCGTGAAAGATTTAAACGAGAAGGTAAGTGAGGGTATACCTACGGAAATTATACTTAGTTAGAGAGAATACTTCGAGAGATGAGAAGTAAGTATAAAATTAATTATAAATGAGAATAAAAGAGACGAATCCGTTATGCGAGATAATTGAGTAAAATTTGTGCTAAGAACGGATAATAATTATGGGTCGTGGGCGAACCCAATTTGGAAAATGTGAATATCTATATATATGACTGTACATATATTAAGTATTATGTATCTGTGTATAATCATACCCGAGCTACTTGTTATCATGGAGGTTTTCGCGCCAGGACAGTCTTATCTCGATTGGACCTTTATGGTAGATATTGACTCGTACCCTAGAAGATAGTATCCTAGATATAGGTTATCTGAAAATGAGAGTCAGATGGTCCTAAGAGGTGTGAGGGTATGTGCTGACCTCTTAGTGACTTGGAACTATGCTTCGCCTCCATTTGTATGTGTATTATGTTAATACAGTTCGAGAGTGATTCCGAACTAGTATTTCCCTTAGTACGAGTGATACGGGGACTTGATAGTAGAGTATGCTAGCACCATAGGTTTTATGTGGGGTGTTGATAGTATTTATATATTATATGAGTGACTAATATATATATATATATGGAAACTTTCTACTGTGTGTATAAGTAGTTAAGTAATGAATAAATGCTCCAGCTTTATAACAAGTGTTCGTGAATTTTGTAATGGTACTAAGTGGTTCTAACTAACGTAAGAAAATGGAAGAGATTAATTTTGTAAAACTAAATATCAGGGCCTTAGTATTTCTCGAGATAGAACTTCATGGGAATAAGCTAGATAGACTTATGAAATCAGTAGTACGATAGGTGTGCACACTGGATGAGAGGTGAGAATTATCAAGAGAGTGTCGCATACTAACATGGTTGCACATTAGCCAGTAAGCATTTTAAATACTTTTTTAACTATTTTTAAATTGTTTTACACTCGGGCTCTGACCCGTTTTCTGTCATTTCTCTCTCTTGTATATATATATATGTATGTATTACACGTGCTTAGCCACATGGGCGTCATGCATAGGTTTTTTGGATTTGACTTGTTGCAGCTTATGTGGGAGTTGCAGGCCCTTGCTTTAGACGACCTCGTCATTGATTCTGTTCTTGCTTTAGTTCTACTTAGTTAGGGCATGTATCGCCGATTTTTCTATTCCGTTTGGATTTGTCAAAGATTGATGTTTATTTATATTTCTAGTATTCAGTACTCTTTGGGAGTCAACTATTGTCAGGATGATTTCATTTATGGTTCTTAAACTTGGTTTGGTTTATGTAGATGGTTTAAATTCTTGTGTGTTAATTGCCATCGTTAGCATTTATATGATTCTTAAACTGTTGGTTATTAAAAATGTTTTCGTATTGGAATTTAATAAAAATGAAAATAGGACTTTAAATTGTTTTGACACCTAGCTTAATTAATTAGGGTATTTAAATTGGAAATATTTATTTAGCGATAGTGATGCTGAGAATGAACTAACTGTTCACCTTGATTTTAATTTAATAAAGGAATGATCTCCCGGTATTTAACTAGGCGGGGTGTTAAATGGGCCCAATGAAACTATATAAATTGATCACAGAGAATAAACCATTGCTAAAGAATTTATCGACGGTGCCAATTTAATGTCCAATTTATTTTCGAGGGTAATGTCGCATTTCGATCTGTGCATTGTGACGGCGATGAACGAACGTTGGTGGGACACGACGCATACCCTCCAACTATCATTTGTTGAAATTGTGTTCATGCCAGTGGATTTCACGATGCTTTTCGGTAAATTTTATTTCGTATTAAATCCCTTATTTAATATTATTTATATTAAATTTAAATAATTTGTAGGTGTAACAATAATTGTCATATTATTTGTATATACAACACGTATTTTTAATTTTTGCCAATGGAAAAATTTGTCGATAGAAAAATAAACAAATTTTCAAAATACCATTAATGAATTTTTCCCCCAAATTCATATAGAACGATTTTTAGGTGTGGGAATTCCGGTTTTCAACCTCAAGAAATACATTGTCAATTTTTTGAATCAACCGGACTTACCCGATTACATGATGCCAGTCATTGCTAGAGCATTTTGGCTTTATGTAATTGGAAGTTTATTCTTTCCAAATGCCAATTCTACGTACGATCTCGGGTATTTAAATTGTTTGGTCCTACGATTGGGGTTCGACAATTTATTCCCGTATCATCTGGTTAATGGACAAATTGAGTCGACGGTCATTAACCAGTGTCGAGTGCATGTGGCAATTAATAGAGGTACAATTTATAATTTTATTACTTTTACGTTTATGCATTATATGTTTACTCACAATAATTGTTAATGTATTCTAATCAATTTAATTTATTTACATATTTTGCAGTACTTACATCACGAGTACATGGCGACTGCATGTCCGATTATTGTTGATCCGACCGTAGATGTATGGCCCCAGGTATTTCGTTGGTCAAAGTCGAACAGGAGCAGGACAAAGGGCGCACAACGGTTTAATATATCGGGAAGCCATCATCAGCTTGAGATGTGGTCACCCAAATCTATAATTTGGTAGCCGTACGAGATGTCGATGTATCGGCATAATGGCTTCATCACATAAGCACATTATTTTATATGGGTTGTGTTTGATTTTTTGGGATCCCTTATTTAAGGGATTTTGGTCCTTGGGCAACCGGGGGTATCGACAGTTGATGGGCCAGATATGTATAGCGGACAACCCTCCTCGAAATTTAAACTCAGTCCCGTGACACCCCGCCTAACTAATTACCAGGTGACCAGTGATGATGCTAAGATTTAGCACCACCAGATAAGTGATAGTGAGCTCAAGCAGTAGCAGCCATGGCAGCCATAGAGATGCAAGTATATAAGTATGTAGGTGTGTAGAAGGGGATGAGTATAAGAAGAAATAAGACAATGATGTATAGTGGTTCAGCCAATTTTGGCCTACAACCACTGTGGGTGTGTGATCCACTAAGTATGGGCACTAATGGCCTTGGATACAATGCACATAACCCTCTCTCTCTCTCTTACTGTGTATATAAGCAGAGTTTTAGCTAGGGCTACTGTTAATTGATCGATCCCCTGTAGGGTTGTAGGTGACAAGTATATATAGGTCTTGGGGGGTGTAGTGTACCCCCCAAGTAAGCATGGTGCATGTGAATGATGATCTAACCAATCCCCTGTTGACACCTGTAGATGCCAAATGATGACATAATATTCCCTCACGTGAGGGGGTGATTCGGTTGTAACGGTCTTCCACGTGTCATATGAGCCTCACGCGCACTGTTCCACGCATCTCCCAAACCACGCGCTGTCATGATGTCACCCTCGGCCTATGAGCCGAGGCCGAGGGCAAAGTTTCTTCCGGCAGTGAGTCTGGCTTGATTATGTCCTCGTACTGTCGTACCCTCGTAGGGTCGGCCGGAGCCTGGTGAGGGGTCGGCCCCTCGTAGGGTCGTCTGGAGCCTGGTGAAGGGTCGGCCCCTCGTAGGGTCGTCTGGGTCTGGTGAAGGCCAGTTGGGGCCTGGTGGGGGTCGGCCCCTCTTAGGGTCGTCCGTTGTGGAGGCGACCCTCCTAGAATATAAACGGGTATATCAATCACCCCCCAGCCCTTAGCCATAGATGCTGTTGAGATGGCTGAGGGATAGTGTTTTAAATGAGATGCAGGTATGATCAGTTAGGTGAGTGACACCTGGTTAGGTACTCTGTTGTTCCAGTTTCCAAGGCATGACGGCTGCACACTGCGCTTGGGTCCTTGCACCCTAATGATGCCTTCCTCGTGGGCTGTGTCCTGCCTTGGTCAATGGGCCCACTCATTGCTAAGGTATTTAAGGTATTTTCAAACCCTTTCTCTTCCTTCTTCTTCTTCGCGCCTAAGCATTCTCTCTCTCTAGAATTTCCAGCCTACATCACCACTTGCAGCCTTCGATTCTTCCAGGCCTAGCAGCGTTCTTATTCTCTCCTCATCAGGTAACCTCTTCCATCCATTGCTCTCTTTTTCTTTCATTTTCGTTCGTTTTTTAGGCTCGTAGGCAGCCATTTTCCTTAAGTTGTGCCATAACCTTTTCCGGTGTATTTTCCGGTGTCTTCTCCGGTAACTGGCTCTTGGATGTTCTTGAGTGTTCTTGAGTGAAAACCTTTTGAGTTCTTTGTTTAATCCAAAAGTCAAATCTGGTCCACTCCCCACTTGTTTGTAGTTAAATTACCCAAGTCTAGTATAATTTCTTTAAGTGTTGGGTCTTCCCCTTAATGCTTAGGAGGCTTTACAACCTGGTGTCTGAATTCCCGTCCCTGAGAGAGAAACTATTTACCGAGATCAGACGAATAGAGGAAGAGGAAGAGAGGAGACGAGGGGCCGACCCTAATTGGGTACGACCCATTTTTCCCATTCCTCTTGCCACCATTAGACCATCTGAACCCTCTGAGTCTTGTGGGTCGTCGTCTCGTCCGGCCGAGACACCCAACCTAAGTGAGATGGACGAGAGAACCTCCTCTCCAACTGGTGCTGGAACTTCTGGTAGAAGGGACTCTCCTGACCTTAGCCCTCCCCGAGAGGCCGAGGGTACGATCCCCTCTGAGGCTGTCCCTGTGACAACCCTATCCCCCAACGCCTTCCAAGTAGCATTTCCTCAGGGTCCTCCTGCAGGTGATGAGGGGGATGAGGACGATGATACAGATGATGAGGTTGATACCTCCCATGCCTCGTCTTTTATCTCCTCTGTCAGGGATAGGGATCTTCTGATATGGAGGCATATTTACGGAGTGCCACCTGGGGTGACTATGAGGGTTCCCTCCGAGGACGAGAGGGTCTTTGAGGGTGAAGAGGGAGAAGTTGCAGTCTACGAGCAAATGTTCAAAGTAGGTGTCAGACTTCCCTTTCACCCTGCCATTATAGATATTCTGTCGGCTCTGGGCGTCTCCCCCTCGCAACTTCCACCCAATTCTTGGAGGACGATTCTGGGGTACATCTCTCTGTGGAAAAACGCTTTCACTGACGAGCCCTCGTCCGACGTGTTCTTGGCCTGCTACAATATCACCTCTTCATCTAAACAGCCCGGATACTATCATCTGGGAGCGAGAAGGTCTGAGAAGAAGCTGCTCCACGTGGCTCAAACTTCCAATCATGATTGGAAAAAAAGGTTCTTCTTCATATCTGGGGCATGGGAGAGCTCCACCGAGGCGTCCCCTTCTGCCGATGCTCCGAGGGTTCCTAACAGATGGTCTAACCCTTCCATGAAAGCTAGGTCAGACCCCGGACTTAGCTTGGAGGAGAGGGATATTGTTGAGTATCTGAGGGGACGAGGGAGAGAGGGTGAGATCCCAAAGTTCGAAGATTTGATGACCCCTCGCTTCCTTAAAGAAGCTGGTCTGAGGGTCGGCCCTCTGACAGAACTATGTGAGTTATACTGAACATTTTCCCATCTTTACTTATTTTTGAAGTGTTCTCTCTTTATCTCTGAACTTTTCTGATTCATCGTATCCTTTTCAGGTCGTCCTGCAGGCGTGTCAGATTATCTCTGGGATATGACTGCTCCAAGCCTTCTTGCTGGTCTGTCAAAGAAGAAGGGGAAGGAGCCTCAGCAAGCTCCTAAGAAGACAAGGGCCTCAGGGCCGACAGTTGTTGAGCCGACAGCTGTTAGTCACAAAAGGAAGGAGCCTGAGGCTCCTGTCGAGCCTCGTCCTGACCCTAAGACGAGGGCCAGGGCCGAGGCCTCTGAAGGAGCAACCTCTTCACCAAGCATGGGGGCCTTCTGGTCTCAAAATCTGTCCCATCTGAGGGCCGACCCCTCATCTCTTATCGCCAACCTGAGGGCAGCAAAGGCCTCTATGTTCTCTGCACCGTCGGCCTCCGACTTCGAGTTCTTGGCGCAGATGCCTCCAGCCAAAGTGTATGACTACGGTCTGCACTCCCTTGCTCAGGTATTGGTCCTGACCTTTAATTTCATTGTGTTTCCTCGGCTCCCTTTGACGCATCTTCATTTTTCTTGCAGTCTGTCTGTGCCTTCACCTCTGCCACCAAGTGGATGGCCGAGAATCAACAGAAATTCCATGAAGCTGAGAGGGCCATCCAACAAGAGGCTGACCTACGGACAGAGCTGGGCACTGCGAGGGCCGAGCTGGAGAGCACAAGGGCTGAGCATGCTAGAGTCCTTGATGAGCTGACGAGGCAGCATGATGCCGATATGCAGGCCAAGGACTTGTTGATCAAGGACAAGGACTTGTTGATCAAGGACAAGGATGAGGCTCTGATCAACCTGGAGGCCCGTCATAAGACTGATCTAGAGGCAGCCATCAAGAAAGCTGAGGCTGACGCTGTGGAGGCATACAAGATTTCAGACGAATTTCAGGGCTTCGGCCTTGAATATCTTGAAAGGGGGATTAGGACGGCCTGTCGGTGGGTAGTCCTCAGATTTGGCGATGTCGTTTCCTCTGTTCGCCCATCATTAGAGGGTGTTCAACTGGACGACCCCCTAATTGCCGAGGCCCTCAATCAGGTGGAGGCCCAAGCCCAGATCGAGGGGGTTGGCACATCTGAAGATGATCCGGTGCTGGTAACTGAGGAGACCATTCCCATTGATGTTGAGGCCCTGCCCTCTGATGTCGTCCCCTAGGGTGGCTGCCTGTAGCCCATACCCTTGTTTTTGTATTTTTGTTCTGTATATTGTAAAACACTTGATGCTTTATATTAATACCATCGTCTCTTCCTTTCACAACTGTCTCCCATATTTAATTCTGTTATGGTTTGTTCCTTACAAATTTGCTTCTTCGTTGATGATGATGATACTAACCCTTCCCTCGTCTTTTTGAGGACCAATGTGGGGTCGTCCCCTCATCAGGCCTCATTATAGCCGAGGGTTCAAATGATCAAATTAATGATTTTTAAATAAAGTCTACCCTCATCTTTCTTGAGAACAGTGGTGGGATCGTCCCCTCCACTGGTCCTCATTATAGCCGAGGGTTCTGATAACCAATTTAATGGTTTTTAAAGTCTTCCCTCGTCTTTCTTGAGGACAGTGGTGGGGTCGTCCCCTCCACTGGTTCCCATTATAGCCGAGGGATCAACTTTCCAATTTAATGGATTTTAAAGTCTTCCCTCGTCTTTCTTGAGGACAGTGGTGGGGTCGTCCCCTCCACTGGTTCCCATTATAGCCGAGGGATCAACTTTCCAATTTAATGGTTTTTAAAGTCTTCCCTCGTCTTTCTTGAGGACAGTGGTGGGGTCGTCCCCTCCACTGGTTCCCATTATAGCCGAGGGATCAACTTTCCAATTTAATGGATTTTGAAGTCTTCCCTCGTCTTTCTTGAGGACAGTGGTGGGGTCGTCCCCTCCACTGGTTCCCATTATAGCCGAGGGATCAACTTTCCAATTTAATGGTTTTTAAAGTCTTCCCTCGTCTTTCTTGAGGACAGTGGTGGGGTCGTCCCCTCCACTGGTCCCCATTATAGCCGAGGGATCAACTTTCCAATTTAATGGATTTTAAAGTCTTCCCTCGTCTTTCTTGAGGACAGTGGTGGGGTCGTCCCCTCCACTGGTCCCCATTATAGCCGAGGGATCAACTTTCCAATTTAATGGATTTTGAAGTCTTCCCTCGTCTTTCTTGAGGACTGTGGTGGGGTCGTCCCCTCCACTGGTCCCCATTATAGCCGAGGGATCAACTTTCCAATTTAATGGATTTTGAAGTCTTCCCTCGTCTTTCTTGAGGACAGTGGTGGGGTCGTCCCCTCCACTGGTCCCCATTATAGCCGAGGGATCAACTTTCCAATTTAATGGATTTTGAAGTCTTCCCTCGTCTTTCTTGAGGACTGTGGTGGGGTCGTCCCCTCCACTGGTCCCCATTATAGCCGAGGGATCAACTTTCCAATTTAATGGATTTTGAAGTCTTCCCTCGTCTTTCTTGAGGACTGTGGTGGGGTCGTCCCCTCCACTGGTCCCCATTATAGCCGAGGGATCAACTTTCCAATTTAATGGATTTTGAAGTCTTCCCTCGTCTTTCTTGAGGACTGTGGTGGGGTCGTCCCCTCCACTGGTCCCCATTATAGCCGAGGGATCAACTTTCCAATTTAATGGATTTTGAAGTCTTCCCTCGTCTTTCTTGAGGACTGTGGTGGGGTCGTCCCCTCCACTGGTCCCCATTATAGCCGAGGGATCAACTTCTTTGCATGTATACTAGAACTGATAACCACTGGATGAGGGAAACACTGATACTTCTCATTAATCTTCAATGTGTTCTGTCGAAACAATGCTTATTACAACTATGGCTTATCAAGACCTTACAACACTACTGGTAGTATTTTTTCAAATGATCTGCATTCCAGGGGTTTGAGAAAGGTTCCCCCTCCAGGTTCTCTAGCCTGTAGGTCCCCGGGACAACTTCATCGATGACCCTATATGGGCCATGCCAATTAGGATGGAGCTTGTTGGGTTTCTGCCAAGTCTTTTTAAGAACCAAGTCTCCCACTGCGATAGGCCTCTGTTTCACCCTTTGGTTGTAAAACTTTGCGGTCCTCTGCTGGTAGGAAGCTTGCCTTATCTCAGCATCCTCCCTTCTTTCCTCAATCAGGTCTAGGTCAAGTCTTCTCTCTTCCATATTCCCCTGGGGATCATACATTTGGACCCTATGAGTAGGAAACTCCACTTCGGTGGGGATGACTGCTTCTGATCCATAAGCTAACATGAATGGGGTCTCCCCGGTAGGGGTCCTTACTGTCGTCCTGTATGCCCACAATACTGCATATAACTCCTCGACCCATCTTCCTTTTGCCTCCTCAAGCCTCTTCTTAATCCCATCTAGGATTGTCCTGTTCGTAACTTCGGTTTGCCCATTAGCCTGAGGTCGGCCTGGGGTGGAGAAAAATTGTTTGATACTTACCCTCTCACAGTACTTCTGTAAAGAGGCATTCTTGAACTGGGTCCCGTTATCCGAGATGAGGGTGTTGGGTAGACCATATCTGCATATCACATTCTTCCAGATGAACTGGAAGGTCTTCTGCTCCGTGATCGTGACCATCGGCTCGGCCTCTACCCATTTTGAAAAGTAGTCAATTGCTACGATGAGGAACCGATAGTTATTGACTGCTCTCGGTAAGGGTCCTATCAGATCAATCCCCCATATTGCGAACGGCCATGGGGATGCAATGGAGGTGAGAGGCTGGTGAGGTTGATGAGGGATAGTAGCAAATCTTTGGCATTTATCACACTTTTTAACATATGCGGCAGCATCTTTCCCCAAGGTCGGCCACCAGTAGCCTTGGGTGATCACCCTCTTTGCCAAGGATCTACCCCCAATATGGCTTGAGCACGACCCTTCATGCACGTCTTGCAAAATGGAAGGGACCTCTGAGGGATGCACACACCTAAGTAAGGGGAGCAGAAACCCCTTTTTGTACAGCGTGTCTCCGATGACAGCGAACTTTGCAGCCCTGTATCTCAGCTTCTTCCTCTCTTGGCTTGCTTCTGGCATCTCTCCCCCTCTAATGTATCTGATCAGGGGGTCCATCCATGAAGGTTCTTGAGAAACATTCATGCAAATGCCAAGTGTTCCCTCGTTGTCTTCGATAGTTGGTCGAAGCAAAATTTCTACCGGGACTGTCCTCCTTATGTCTGTCCTAGTAGCTGAGGCCAACCTTGCAAGGGCGTCAGCACGGCCATTGTCGAGCCTAGGTATCCTCTTGAATTTCACTTCTTTGAAGTTTTTCAGCAATGACCTCACCTTATCAAGATACCTAGCCATCCTCTCGTCTTTGGCCTCATAGGCTCCTAGTATCTGATTCACCACCAGCCTTGAATCACTGTGAACCAAAATTTGGCTGACACTAAGGGATTTGGCTAAGGAGAGGCCAGCTATCAAGGCCTCATACTCAGCCTCATTGTTGGAGGCTTTGAAATTGAACCTCAGGGCGTACTCGACGTCTGTGCCATCGGGTGCTGATAGTATCAGTCCAGCACCACTTCCGCTATCACAGGAGGACCCGTCAACGAAGAGGCTCCACGGAGTCTTTCCTTCAGAAAAATTTCCCTCAGAGAGGGACCCCTGTCTAAAGATGTATCTTCCCTCTTCGTTTTCAGTCACTTTCCTTCTAGCGGTGCTCGTCTCAGCCATTTCTGCAGGTGTGTCTGCGGGTCTGTCTTCTGTATCTGCCTTCCCGAGGGTCTCACCCTCGGCCTCATCTTCTTCCCATGTGAACTCAGCCACGAAGTCTGCCAAGGCTTGCCCCTTAATGGCTGTCTTAGGCTGATACACAATGTCAAACTCCCCCAGCTCTATAGCCCAGGTCATTAGCCTTCCTGATTTTTCAGGCTTGTGTAGGACCTGCCTAAGAGGAGAGTCAGTAAGGATGACCATAGTATGGGACTGGAAGTACGGTTTCATCTTCCTTGAGGCATGAATCAAGGCATAGGCCAACTTCTCCATCCTCGGGTATCTCTGCTCTGCCCCCTGGAGTGCCTTGCTGTTGAAATATACGGGCTTCTGTATCCCATCTTCGTCTCTTACGATTGCTGCACTGATAGCGGATTCTGAGACAGCAAGGTACACGTACAGTCGTTCACCCTGCACGGGTCGTGACAGCAGCAAGGGAGACCCTAAGTATGATTTCAGCTGCTTGAAAGCCTCATCACACTCTTCGCTCCATTCAAAAGCTTTCCTGAGGATCTTGAAGAATGGTAGACACCTGTCTGTAGCCCTTGACACAAATCTGCTCAAGGCAGCCACTCTCCCTGTGAGCCTCTGAACGTCTTTAATGGACTTGGGGGTCTTCATCTCAATAAGGGCCTTTATCTTTTCAGGATTGGCCTCGATGCCTCTTTGATTGACAATGAACCCCAAGAACTTCCCCGCTCCGACCCCGAAGACACACTTGGCCGGATTGAGCTTCATTTTGTATTTGTCCATTGTGTTAAAGGTCCTTTCCAGGTCTGCTACATGATCCTCTGCCTTCAGACTCTTAGTCAGCATGTCATCTACGTAAACCTCCATAGACTTACCAATTTGGTCTTCAAATATTTTGTTTACGAGGCGCTGGTACGTTGCCCCCGCATTTTTTAGGCCAAAGGGCATGACCCTGTAACAGTATGTCCCCTTGTCAGTGATGAAGGCAGTCCTCTCCGAGTCCTCAGGGTTCATGAAAATCTGGTTATACCCTGAGTAGGCATCCATGAAACTCATGAGCTCATGGCCTGCGGTAGCGTCTACCATCTGGTCGATGCGGGGGAGAGGGAAGCTGTCTTTGGGACAATGCTTGTTGAGGTCTGTGAAGTCCACGCACATTCTCCACTTGCCGTTGGCCTTTGGGACGATGACTGCATTGGACAGCCACTCAGGGTAGATGACCTCTCTGATAAATTCAGCGTCTTCTAATTTTTTAACCTCATCCCTGATGACCTCATACTTTTCTCTAGAGTAAATCCTCCTCTTCTGCTTTACCGGCTTCACTCCCTCTACCACATTGAGTTTGTGGCACATGATTTCAGGGTCGATCCCTGGCATATCTACATGACTCCACGCGAAGACGCTTCGCCTTCTCCTCAACAGTTTGATGAGGTCTTCCTTGATACTGGGCTTCAGAGATTTGCCAACTTGGACGGTTTTTCCCGGGTCATCCTCATCGAGGGTGATGGGTTCTACCTCCTCAGCGGCCTCTCCTTTTTTGAGCTTCGTCTCGTCCCTGGGGTCTAGGGTATCAATGTTGTAAGTGGCTGTAGCCCTCTTGTGTGCCTCCCTTTCTTCAGCGGAGTTGTAGTAGCACTCTCTCGCTGTCGTCTGGTCTCCCTGAACTTCCCCCACCCCATAAGGGGTAGGGAACTTAACCATCTGGTGGACCGTGGACGGCACAGCTTCAAACCCCTTGAGGGCCACACGTCCCAGTATGATGTTGTATGCCGAAAACACATGCTCATCCAGCACAAAGAAACTGACCCTCTTAGTGAGCCATCTCGGCCACTCGTCCCCCATCCTGACATCAGCCTCATATATTCCTAGGGGGTGAACCTTCTCCCCACTGAACCCAATCAATGGATGATGGTAGGGGACAAGTCTGGCACGACTGAGGCCCAAGGCCTTAAAGCATGGCCAGAACATCACATCTGCGGATGAGCCCCCATCCACCAGGATCCTCGGCACTTCGCACCCGTGCACCCTGGTGGTGATGACGAGAGGGTCATCATGCGGGGCCAATAGGCCCTTGAAGTCCATTCTTGAAAATCCCACAACCAAAGTGTCCATATCAACCTTCTTCCTTTTTTCTAACTTGACCTCTAGGGAGGTCGAGTGCACCGTCTTCGTCACTGCCTTAGCCTCAGCGACATGGGCCTTCCTGTCGGCGACCTCAGACCCTCCTCCTGCAAGTCCCCCGGAGATCATTCCCACCCCGAGCGAGATCATATTGAGCCTCTTGACAGGGCCTTGGTCGTCTCTCGGCGGGAGGTCAGGGTCGTCCTCATCATCAGAGGGGTCGTCCCCTCTTTTTTGAGGACCTTCTCTGCAGGCATCGACTCGCTTCTTTCTGGGGTCGTCCCCTCGGCCCCTCTTGAAGTCGGCTTTGTCGACGTACTTTCTGAGCTTCCCTTCCTTCAGCATCTTCTCAATCTCATCTTTCAGAGCAAAGCATTTGTCTGTTACGTGGCCGTGGTCTTGGTGAAATTCACACCACAGGTTCCTATTTCTCTTGCCGGGGGCTGCCCTCAGCTTCTCAGGCCACTTCAGTGTCCGGTCACTCTTTATCTCATTGAGGATCTGTTCACAGCTGACCGTCAGAGGGGTGTACCCCGCGAACTTATCATCCATGGTCCTCTTCTTCCCCTCTTTGTTCTTCTTGGGGTATTTATTCCCACTTGCACCTCCTTTTTCGTCTTCATGTTTTGCGGCCATCGCCTCTTCGGCGTTCATCACCTTCCCTGCTGTTGACAACAGCTCAGCCATCGTCCTCGGAGGGTCTTCGGCAAGCTTCCATAATAGCTTCCCCTTCTGGAGCCCTCCAATCAGGGCTGTCATAGCTATGCTCTCCTCATAGTCTTCCACCTCCAGCTTCTCTTTATTGAATCTGGCTATGTAGTCTCTCAGAGTCTCGTTCTTTCCCTGCTTAACATAGAGCAGGTGTGTGGTCTTCTTCTGTGGCCTCACCCCAAAGCAGAAATTATGGATGAACAAGTCTGCCAACTGCTTAAAGTTTCCAATAGAATTTTTTGGAAGAGACGTGTACCACACATGCGCAGCCCCTGTCAAGGTACCAGAGAAGGCACGACACCTCATCTCATCTGAGATAGAGTATATGTCTGCCGCCGACTGATACATTTCCACGTGGTGGACAGGGTTGGTGCTCCCATCGTATCTTGGGGTGACCACGGGAGGCTTGAACTTCGATGGCGTGGGGAAGTTGACTATCTTTGCCACAAAGGGTGAGCCCATGGTGTATCCCCTCTGAAGAGGGTCCCGGCTCTTCAGTATGTCGCCAATCTTATCCTCTAACCTCTGGATTGAGTCATTCCAGGGCCTCACAGGGTCGGCCTGGCCGATGTTATCCCCTGCTGCCTCTCGGAGGTGGATGGAGGGCTCCGCTACGGCAGGCCTGTGTCGGCTATTTACTTCCCTTTGGCCGTCATCCCATCTTTGGGGTCGGCCTTCTGCTTCTTTCCTAGATCTCGCTGCGCTTCTTGACTTGGACAACTTGTCTCGCAGGTCATTCACTGGGCCCAGCCTCTCGAAGGCCGACCCCCTGCTCAGGCGGTCAAAAGCAGAGCCTCTTGGGCGATCATCAGGGTTTGGTCTCCCGCACTTTCCTCTACTGTCCTGGAGGGGTCGTACTGTATTGTTGGAGACCTCATATGGCTCCCAGCATTCTACTGGAGCCTCTTCTTCCTCCAGATCATCATACCTGTCCTCGGGGCAAGGGTTTCCTTGCCTCCCCAGGCGTAAACGCCGGGGGTCAGCAACATCCCTACGCCGCTGAGGGGGTAGCAGGTCTTTATGTGGTGCCTGGGGTGGTCCCCTGGCCTCATGATGTCCTGGAGCTGCTGCCGGAGTAATCATCTCAGGTGAGACCCCTGGTGGTCTCAGTATATTCTGACTTAGAGCTGTAAACTGCTCCTGCATCATCCGCTGGCTGGCTGCCAGAGACTTTAGGGCTGCTGCCACATCAGCCATCTCCGACTGAGGTGGTGGCTGACTGGAACTGGGCCTTCCCCCATCATCCGGCGGGGGAAGTGGTGGCGGTAGCATCTCAGGTGCCATGTGCTTGAGCTATGAAGAGCTGAACTGAAGAGAATACTGGTTAGCTTGGGAACCTTAGTAGGTCTCTTTCAATGGTGAAACACCTCCTCTCAGGGGGAGTGTTGGTTCACCACCAGAGTTCCCAGTGAGGTCAAGCTGTACAAAGGAAGAGATGTCTTCTCGTTCCCACAGACGGCGCCAAACTGATGATGCTAAGATTTAGCACCACCAGATAAGTGATAGTGAGCTCAAGCAGTAGCAGCCATGGCAGCCATAGAGATGCAAGTATATAAGTATGTAGGTGTGTAGAAGGGGATGAGTATAAGAAGAAATAAGACAATGATGTATAGTGGTTCAGCCAATTTTGGCCTACATCCACTGTGGGTGTGTGATCCACTAAGTATGGGCACTAATGGCCTTGGATACAATGCACATAACCCTCTCTCTCTCTCTTACTGTGTATATAAGCAGAGTTTTAGCTAGGGCTACTGTTAATTGATCGATCCCCTGTAGGGTTGTAGGTGACAAGTATATATAGGTCTTGGGGGGTGTAGTGTACCCCCCAAGTAAGCATGGTGCATGTGAATGATGATCTAACCAATCCCCTGTTGACACCTGTAGATGCCAAATGATGACATAATATTCCCTCACGTGAGGGGGTGATTCGGTTGTAACGGTCTTCCACGTGTCATATGAGCCTCACGCGCACTGTTCCACGCGTCTCCCAAACCACGCGCTGTCATGATGTCACCCTCGGCCTATGAGCCGAGGCCGAGGGCAAAGTTTCTTCCGGCAGTGAGTCTGGCTTGATTATGTCCTCGTACTGTCGTACCCTCGTAGGGTCGGCCGGAGCCTGGTGAGGGGTCGGCCCCTCGTAGGGTCGTCTGGAGCCTGGTGAAGGGTCGGCCCCTCGTAGGGTCGTCTGGGTCTGGTGAAGGCCAGTTGGGGCCTGGTGGGGGTCGGCCCCTCTTAGGGTCGTCCGTTGTGGAGGCGACCCTCCTAGAATATAAACGGGTATATCAACCAGTCCTTAATTAATTAATTTCAGAATATCAAGTTGGTCCAGATAATGCATCACTGTCGAAAACTCAAATTTTAATTTAATAAAAACGAACCACCTAGTATTTAAAAAATGTGATGTCCAAATTTTATCTTGTTACTAACCAATATAAAAAAGAATACCAACAACTGCCATGCATCACAGTAATATAAATAAAGTCTAACTGAAGTAAAATAAATGACTGGAGTAAAACACATCCAGATACAATCCCATACAATAAATCCCCAAAAAAGAAATCAAATCTAAGAGAGAATTTAAAACAACTAAATCTCTAAATGTAAACAGACGAAAGGATGACATATCCAACAAAATAGATAACTGAAAAATGAAGAATAGGCTGAGTCGTCTACTAGCAATTATCCTGTAGCTTCCACAGCAGCTACAGCATGGTAACTGAATAGAGTCTCCTGAGGCTGATGTCCCTATGGCTGGACACCTAAAATAATGGAACAATAGAAAGATATACCGAAAAGCGAGTCAGAGCCCGAGTTGAAAACAGTTTAAAATAGCAAGTGCTTAAATTGATTCAATTAGCACAATTATTATTCAAGTTAACTTAGCGTACTCACTTAAGATACTTACCTCTCGATCTAGTGTGCACGCCTAACTAGCCTAACTACCCATACTAGTCATAATACCCTGACTGGCTACTAAGTACATACTAATATGCTGGAAAGACTCCCTAAATAACTCAAAGCCGACGTAATTAAGATTTTGATATAGGTTTAGAATTACTTTAGTTTATTCTCATATTCTTCTAAATGCCCAGCTGATAATACCATAAGTGCACATTTAAAAATAGAGTCATCAACATAAGACACCAAACAGGATTTCGGTATACACACATTATTCTCTTTATGTATACATAACAATTTATATATAAATATAGCAATATTGCACCCCTGGTTGAGAAACCCTTAGTGCTACGCATACTCGACTATCTAGTCCCATTGAAACGCTCACGCGTAGAGGACAATAGGTCCAATCATCGACAATATTGAGGAAATGAATAAGTATGATTGGGCATCTGCTGTGCATGAGTTTCTCATACATTCACTTGACAAATCAGCAAGTTCAAAACTAAGCACATTACTGGATATGTCATTTCCCTACTGGTGAGAAAAAAAACATCATGATATTTTAAAATTTACATACCAATACTCACGTGTACTTAATAAAAATCACGTGTATTTTCAAAATACACGTGATATTTTAAAAATACACGTGATATTTTCAGGTGTATTTTGAAAACACACGTGATATAACAAGTGTATTTTGAAAGTACACATGGTTATATTTACAAAACATACGTTTACTTTATAAAATACAAGTGTATTTTATAAGTAGTAGAAGTGAAGTTTCAAAATACACGTGATATAAGACGTGTACTTTCAAAATACACGTAATATTTTCACTTGTATTTATATTTTTTGTCAATATTATAAATGTACTTTAAAAAGTACTCGTGAACTTATATTGACAAAGTACAAGTGAACTTTGTCAAAATCATGTGTACGTTCAAAATACAATTGTAAAATTTGCAAAGTACACGTTTAATTTTGCGTGTATTTTGAACAAATAACTTGTACTTTCCATTATGAATACCTAGGTAATAGAATTATTAATATCATTTTGTTTTTTGTATGATCAAAGTATTGGGCATGTGAGAAATTTGAAATCATTTCTCCTGTTGAAGAATTTAAAGATAAGACGCTGATGATGCTGAGATTTAGCACCACCGGATAAGTGATGATGAGCTCAAACAATAATAACCATGGCAGCCATAGAGATGTAAGTATATACGTGTGTAGAAGGAGATGAGTATAAGAGGAATAAGACAATGATGTATAGTGGTTCAGCCAATTTGGCCTACATCCACTGTGAGTGTGTGATCCACTAAGTATGGGCACTAATGGCCTTAGATACAATGCACATAAGCTCACTTTCTCTCTCTACTGTGTGTCAAAGCAGAGTTTTAGCTAGGGTTACAAGTATCGATCGATCTCCCCTGTAGGGTTGTAGGTGACAAGTATATATAAGTCTTGGGGGGTGTAATGTACCCCAAAGTATGCATGGTGCATGTGGATGATGATCTAGCCAATCCCCTGTTGACACTTGTAGATGCCAAATGATGACATAATATTCCCTCACGTGAGGGTGTGATTTTGTTATAACAGTCTCCCATGTGCCATGTGAGCCTCACGCGCACTGTTCCACGCGTCTCCCAAACCACGCGCTGTGATGATGTTACCCTCGGCCCTTGATATGAGGCCGAGGGCAAAGTTCCTTCCGGTAATGAGTCTGGCCTGATTTGGGTCTCGTACTGTCGTACCCTCGGGGGGTCGTCTGGAGCCTGATGAAGGGTCGGCCCCCTGAGGGGTCGTCCGGAGCCTGATGAAGGGTCGGCCCCCTGAGGGGTCGTCCAGAGCCTGATGAAGGGGTTGTCCGAAGCCTGATGAAGGGTCGGCCCCCTGAGGGGTCGTCTGGGCCTTATGAGGTGCAGGGCGCAATCGGCATGGCCATGGGTATATACTGGTATATCAATCACCCCCCAGCCCTTAGCCCTAGATGATGTTGAGATGGCTGAGGGATAATGTTACTTTTGAGACCAAGTGTATGGTCTGTTTGATGAGTGACACCGGTCAAGCTGATGTGACAGCTGTCAAATTTTTATCCAATGTCATTCCAGTTTTCAAGGCGCGACGGCTGCATGCTGCTTGGGGCTTTGTGCCTTAATGATGTCCTCCTCGTGGGCTGTGATTTGGCTTGGGTAATGGGCCCACTCATTACTAAGGTATATAAGCAATTTTTGAAACCATTCATTCGCTTCTTCTTCTTCGCGCCCAATCTCTCTCTCTCTCTAGATTTCCAACAGACAAACCTCCATTTCTGCAAATTTCAGCATTTCGAGTTTGGCAGTCTCGCTCTTCCCTCTCAGGTAATCCTTCTGCCCTAGCATCCTCTTTTCCTTCATTTCTTGCTTGCTTTTGTTTTAGGCTTGTAGGGTAGGATTTTCCTTAGGGTGTTTCATAACTTTTCTGGCGTCTTTTCCGGCGATTGGTTCTTGAGTGTTCTTGATTAAAACACTTGGTTTCTTTTGTTTCAATCCAAAAATCTAGTTTGGTCAATTGCAAACTTGTTTGTAGTTAGCTTAGAAATTCATCCAAGTGTAGGGTCTCCCCCTTAATGCTTAGGAGGCTTTACAGTTTAGCTGAGGAGTTCCCATCCTTGAGAGAGAAGCTCTTCGTAGAGATTAGGCGAACAGAGGAAGAGGAGGAGAGGAGACGAGGGGCTGACCCTAATTGGGTATGACCCATCTTTCCCATTCCTCTTGCCACAATAAGACCCTCTGAGTCTTGTGGGTCGTCTTGTCGTCCAGCCGAGAGTTATTCGAGTGAGATAGATGAGAGAGCGTCGTCGCCAATTGGCGCTGGACCTTCTGGGAGAGGAGAGGCGACTGACCTAAGCCCAGGCCGAGGGTATGGTTACTTCTGAGGCTATCCCTGTGTCAACTCTATCTCCACGTGCCTTCCAGATGGCTTTTCCCTTATGGCCTCTGACAGGTGACGAGGCCGAGTTCGAGGGTGAGGGGACTGAGGATGATGAGGACACAGATGACCCAGTTGACACATCTCACGCCTCGTCTTATATTTCCTCGGTCAGGGATCGTGACCTCCTTCTGTGGAGGCATGCATATGGTGTTCCTCCCACCATATCTATGAGGGTTCCCGAGGACGAGAGGGTCTTTGAGAGTGAAGAGGGAGAGATAGCGGTGTACGAACAGATGTTCAAGGTAGGTGTCAGGCTCCCTTTACATCCTGCTGTCGTGGATATTTTATCAGCCCTCGGCGTTGCCCACTCTCAACTTCCACCCAACTCTTGGAGGACGATCCTTGGTTATGTCTCCTTGTGGAAAAATTCTTTCACTGATGAGCCCTCGACCGACGTATTCTTGGCCTGTTACAACATCACCTCCTCGTCCAAACAGGCTGGGTATTATCACCTGGGAGCGAGGAGGTCTGACAAAAAACTTCTTCACGTGGCACAAACCTCCAATACGATTGGAATAAGAGATTTTTCTTTGTCTCCGAGGAATGGGAATTTTCTACCGAGGCACAACTTGTAGCTGACGGTCCGAGGGTCCCCAGAAGATGGTCTAACCCTTCAATGAAGGCCAGGTCAGACCCCGGACTTAGTTTGGACGAGAAAGATATATTTGACTATCTGAGAGGACGAGGGAGAGGGAGTGAACTTCCGAAGTTTGAAGATCTGATGACCCCTCGGTTCCTCAAGAAAGCTGGTCTGAGGGTAGGCCCCCTGACGGAACTATGTGAGTTACATTATTTTTTCCATCTTTACTTTTTTCAAGTGTTTCATCATTGCCTCTGCATTTTTCTGACGTGTCGCCCTCCTTTCAGGTCGTCCTACTGGTATATCGGACTATCTCTAGGAAATGACTGCTCCCAGTTTGTTGTCAGGCTTGGCCAAGAAGAAAGGCAAGGAGCCTCAGCAAGCTCCGAGGAAGACGCAGACCCCAAGGCCGACACCTGTTGAGCCGACCGTCGACATGCAGAAGAGGAAAGAGCCCGAGGTCCCCGTAGACCCTCGGCTAGGATCACGGAGGAGGGAAAGGGTTGAGGCGTCTGAGGGAGCCGCCTCTTCTTCTAGCATGGGGGCCTTCTGGTCCCAGAACTTGGCACTTCTGAAAGCTGAGCCATCATTACTCATCGAAAACTTGAGGGCGGCTAAGGCGTCAATGTTCTCCACTCCCTCGGCTGCCGACTACGAATTCTTGTCTAAGAAGCCTCCGGCGAAGGTGTTTGACTACGGTCTGCATGCCCTGGCTCAGGTACTTGTCTTGCTTCATTCCCTTAACTGCATTCTTTCACAAACTGTTTCCTCGACTTCTTAACAAGTTCTTTTTCTTATGCGGTATGTTTGTGCTTTTACCTCGGCCACCAAGTGGATGGCGGAGAATCAGGAGAAATTTTATGAGGCCGAGAGGGCCATCCAACACGAGTCCGATCTGCAGACCGACTTAGAGACTACAAGGGCTGAGCTAGAGAGTGCCAGAACCGAACATGCAAGGATTCTGAATGACCTTACGAGGCAGCACGACGAAGACCTGAAGGCCAAAGACTTGCTCATCAAGGAGAAGGATGAAGCCTTGACCAACCTAGGGATTCAGCACAAGGCCGATCTTGAGGCGGCTGTTAAGAAGGCCGAGGCAAATGCTGTGGAGGCCTATAAACTCTCGGACGAGTTTCAAGGTTTCGACCTTGAATACTTGGAGAGGGGAATTAGGACGGCCTGTCGGTGGGTTGTCTTAAAGTTCGCTGATGCAGTGTCGTCCGTCCGCCCCGCTCTAGAGGCGGTTCAACTGGACGACCCCTTGATTTCCGAGGCTCTAACCCAGGTGGAATCTCAGGTGCACGTCGAGGGTGTCGGCACGTCTGAAGACCAACCAGTCATGGTCGTTGAGGAGACCTCTCTTATTGATGTTGAGGCCCTGCCCTCTGATGTCGCTCCATAGGGTGGTTGTCTGTAGCCTATACCCTCTTGATGTAATTAATATTTTTGTACTCTACTTTGTAGAACACTTTGTAATATTTCATTTATATCATCATCTCTCTTGTTTTCTTCCATATTTGTCTTTTGTATGATTTGCATTGTGAATTTTTTTATATTATCACTAACCCCTCCCTCGTCTTTCTTGAGGGCAATGGTGGGGTCGTCCCCTCCATTGACCCTCATCATAGACGAGGGTTCCAATAACCAAACTAATGGTTTTTAATTAAGTATTCCCTCGTCTTTCTTGAGGGAAATGGTGGGGTCGTCCCCTCCATTGACCCTCATTATAGCCGAGGGTCCCAATAACCAAACTAATGGTTTTTAATCAAGTATTCCCTCGTCTTTCTTGAGGGCAATGGTAGGGTCGTCCCCTCCATTGACCCTCATCATAGCCGAGGGTTCCAATAACCAAACTAATGGTTTTTAATTAAGTATCCCCTCGTCTTTCTTGAGGGCAATGGTGGGGTCGTCCCCTCCATTGACCCTCATTATAGCCGAGGGTCCCAATAACCAAACTAATGGTTTTTAATCAAGTATTCCCTCGTCTTTCTTGAGGGCAATGGTGGGGTAGTCCCCTCCATTGACCCTCATCATAGCCGAGGGTTCCAATAACCAAACTACTGGTTTTTAATTAAGTATTCCCTCTTCTTTCTTGAGGGCAATGGTGGGGTCGTCCCCTCCATTGACCCTCATTATAGCCGAGGGTTCCAATAACCAAACTAATGGTTTTTAATCAAGTATTCCCTCGTCTTTCTTGAGGGCAATGGTGGGGTCATCCCCTCCATTGACCCTCATTATAGCTGAGGGTCCCAATAACCAAACATGGTTTTTAATCAAGTATTCCCTCGTCTTTCTTGAGGGCAATGGTGGGATCGTCCCCTCCATTGACCCTCATCATAGCCGAGGGTTCCAATAACCAAACTAATGGTTTTTAATCAAGTATTCCCTCGTCTTTCTTGAGGGAAATGGTGGGGTCGTCCCCTCCATTGACCCTCATTATAGCCGAGGGTTCCAATAACCAAACTAATGGTTTTTAATCAAGTATTCCCTCGTCTTTCTTAAGGGCAATGGTGGGGTAGTCCCCTCCATTGACCCTCATCATAGCCGAGGGTTCCAATAACCAAACTAATGGTTTTTAATCAAGTATTCCCTCGTCTTTCTTGAGGGCAATGGTGGGGTCGTCCCCTCCATTGACCCTCATTATAGCCGAGGGCCATTCTCTGAAGATGTTTTCATGTGTACTAGAACTGATAAACACATGATGAGGGGAAACACAGATATTTCTCATTAATTTTCCAAGTGTTCTGTTGGAGCAACTTCCTATTACAATTATGGTCTACCAAGACCTTACAACACGACTGATAGTATTTTTTTAAATGATCTGCATTCCAGGGGTTGGAAAAGGGTTCCCCCTCTAGGTTTTCTAGTCTATAGGTCCCAGGGACGACTTCATCGATGACCCTATATGGGCCATGCCAATTAGGATGGATCTTGTTGGGCTTTTGCCAAGTCTTTTTGAGGACCAAGTCCCCTACTGTAATTGGCCTATGTTTCACCCTCTGATTATAAAACCTTGCGGTCCTCTGCTGGTAGGAGGCCTACCTTATCTCGGCATCTTCCCTCTTTTCCTCAATCAGGTCTAAGTCGAGTCTCCTTTCTCTGTATTTCTCCGGGGGTCATACATTTGGACCCTATGAGTAGGAAACTCAATCTCGATGGGGATGCGGGCTTCTGAGCCATAAGCTAGCATGAATGGGGTCTCTCCGGTAGAGGTCCTCACTGTCGTCCTGTATGCCCACAGCACGACATATAACTCCTCGACCCATCTTCCTTTTGCCTCCTCAAGCCTCTTCTTGATTCCATCTAGGATTGTTCTGTTTGTAACTTCTGTTTGCCCATTGGCCTGAGGTCGGCCTGGGGTAGAGAAGAATTGTTTGATACTCACCATTTCACAATACTTCTGTAGAGAGGTATTCTTGAACTGAGTCCCGTTATCCGAGATGAGGGTGTTGGGGAGACCATATCTGCATATAATATTTTTCCAGATGAACTGGAAGGTCTTCTGCTCTGTAATCATAACCATCGGTTTGGCCTCTACCCATTTTGAGAAATTATAAATCGCTACGATGAGGAACCGATAGTTATTGACTGCTCTTGGTAAGGGTCCTACGAGGTCGATCCCCCAAACTGCAAACGGCCATGGGGACGTAATGGAGGTAAGAGGCTGATGGGGTTGGTGAGGGATGGTGGCAAATCTCTGGCATTTATCGCACTTTTTTACATATGCCGCGGCGTCTTTCCCCAGGGTCGGCCACCAGTACCCTTGGGTGATCACCCTCTTCGCTAAGGATCTGTCCCCAATGTGGCTTAAGAACGATCCTTCGTGCACATCTTGCAAAATGGATGGGACCTCAGATGGGTGCACACACCTAAGTAAGGGGAGTAAAAATCCCTTTTTGTACAATGTGTCCCCAATGACAGCGAACTTTGCAGCCCTGTATCTCAGATTCTTCCTTTCTTGCCTTGCTTCTGGCATCTCTCCCTCTTTAATGTATCTGATCAGAGGGTCCATCCAAGAAGCTTCCTGCGAAACATTTAGGCAATTGCCAAGTGTTCCCTCAGCGTCTTCAATAGTTGGCCGAAGCAAAATTTCTACTGGGACCGTCCTCCTGATGTCTGTCCTAGTTGTCGAGGCCAACCTAGCGAGGGCGTCAACACGGCCATTGTCGAGCCTAGGTGTTGATGTAAAAAACTAGATCGCTCTAATTTTTTAATCACAGATAAATAAATAAGACAGAGATTTTTAAAGTGGTTCGGCTAGGAATAAAGCCTACGTCCACTATTATGTTATTGCTGAGTGTATGTGGAATTCTTGATTACAAGTTCTCTCAAGAAATTCCGGTCCCCTTGAATGAGGATGATACAAGGTATTTATAGCCTTGAGGCTGTACATGAAAGGTTCGGTACATTAAATGACATACATATGAAAGGGTAATACATTTAATGCAGAATGCGTGCCAAGAATATAAGCATTCAATGAATATCTGAACTGTTGATTATCTGGCAATTAATGATACGACCGAGATGCAGCTCGGACCGCCATAGCTGTTCGCTGATCAGGAGTTCCTTGGAACATTAGAGTACCTCGGTGCTATAGAGTTCCTCGGTGTGATAGAGTTCCTCGGCGTATTCTCGTTGCTCGGAAAGAAGCATGGTTGGTCGGGGAATGATCTTCCTCGATGCTATTGTGCCACGTAGATTGACACGTGTCTTCGTCTTATTCGTCCACATCAGCATATTAATTTTGGTATCAACAGAAGCCCCCAATGTTTCATATTTTGAACTTTGAAGAGTATGGAACATTCTTTCTCGGTATATGGCAATATTAAAGGTCCTTCCTGGGTTTCAGGAACATTGTATTCAAATTTCCTTCTTATTTCGCAGTTTCCGCCTTTTTTATAAGCGCTTTGATATTCGTGCAAATTTTGTCCTCTTAGCCGTCGGAAGTTTAGTAGTTTCTTTTTGGTAATCATTTCTTTCGCCGCTTCCCAATGCAAAGTATTTAAACTTCTTTGGTAACCATACCGTCGTCTACGTTTTTCATTTTCTGCATTCAAGCTTTCTATTCTCTTCTTCTCTTGTGCGTTCATCCTTGTTTCCGTTCGTTGTCAACACATCTCCTTTCTTTCTGTAAGATCTTCTTTCTTTCTTCTGTATCTCTTTTATTCAATATGGTTTATATTGTGGAGTCTATTGAGAAATTCCGTTCTGATTTTTCCATTCCTTCGTGGGTAACTCTAGAGGTTCTTTCTGAGCCTTTAGATTACTTTCGATTGGCTGAGGGACATTGGTTCCCCAGTCTTTTTGTTGCTGAATGCGGTTTTTCCTTTCCACTAAACCCATTATGTCTTGAGTTTTGTCAATATTTTGATCTTGTTCCTGCAAAAATAGCCCCCAATTCGTGGAGAATAATTAACGGGGTGCATAAATTAAATCTAACTCATGGGACTCGTATTGGGATCCCTGAAATTATGTTTTGTTATAAATGGGCTGTTCTAGATAATATTTATTATTTAAAAACTAGGTATTTGAATAGGGCTCTTGTAGTTAATCTCCCTGACTCAAATAGGGATTATTTTGAGCATGGGTTGGTCATAAAAAATTGACAACATGCGCCTTTATCTGGGAATGAAGTATACAACGGTCCCAGATGCCCCCCATACGGCAATGGGATAGGTTTATTTTTCATTTTATTTTACTTATGAAATTATGCTTTCATCATGTTTGACATAATGTATGACTGATATTCCATTATGTATTTATTTGCAGTTGATAGCAAAAGAAAAACTCCAAAAGAGTCAGAAGTGAATATCAAGCATTTGAAACTTATCTGGAATTTGTATAAGACCATTGCTGACGAGCATATTAGATCTGCTTCATATTTACTACAGTATAAGAGTTACACAACCTCTTATACTGCTCGCCCTGTTGAACCAGCTTCAACACCAGAAAGTTCATCTTCAGATTCTCATATCCCCCTATCTCAGAGAATGGGCAAGAAAAGAGCTCCTCCTGCTCTATTTGGTGAAATTTCTTCTGCTGTTGGAGCCCAGAAAGGCAAAATTGATGTCCCAGAAGGGACTAAAAAAGTAGATGCTGGATCCTCCAAAGCTGCCGAGAAGCCCCCAGTGGCCCCGAGCAAGAAAAATGCTCCTGCCGATGTAATTACAATCTCTCCGACCAAGACTTCTTCCTTGGTTGATGTTGCCGACCGTCCTTTGAAGAGATTGAGGAAATCATCCTCAGTTAATCTTGCTGAAACTGCATCTTCTCTACCCGCTGGTGGTAGTAGTGTTTCAAACATCATTCTTCCGAGTTCTTCCAAGAGCTCAGTTATACCCGAGGTTCTCGGGGTTGATGAAAAAATTCCTAGGGATACACTGACATCCCTAGTTGCTCGTCATCTTTCTTCAGTAAATTTCTCACTCCTTTGGTCTTTCTTTCTTTTTCTTGAATTCTTGTATTTGTGTTGACTTTATTGTTTTTCTTATCTTTCAGCTGGTGAACTGCTTCAATACCATCGTGAAGAAAGATCAAGTTATTAAAGCTTCCAGTTCCTCGTCCGATGTTGACGATGCTTTGTTGGGTTTAGCCCAATCTGTGAAGGAATCTCGCCAACAGTACATCGAGGAGAAAACTGTTTGGGAGAAAAAGTTGGCTATGGCTGAGGCTGATAAGATGAGGATGGCTGAGACCTCCAAGAATTTGGAGGAGAAAATTAAGGGTTTGGAGGTTAAACATCAGGAATCTGATGATAAGTTGAAGAAGGCAGAAGAAGAATTATCTACTCTGCGAGATATCAAGGTTAAGAAAGAGGAATTGGAGGTGAAGCTCTCCTCGGAGAAGTTGAGGAGAAAAGTTGCAATCAAGAAGCATTTCAGCGTTGGTTGGGAGAAAGGATGGGAGAGAGGGATAGCTGCAATGACATCCCAAGTCCAATATGGGGAGTTGAAATACTTCCATGATGGCTGGGTGGCTGCTCTGCAAGAGCTAAAGGTCCAAAACGATTCTGAACTATTCCAACGGCATCTCCCTGGTCCTCCTCCACCAATTGTGGAAGAAGAAGAAGATGAGCCTGCCTCAGATGAGTCTTCTATGGCTATGGGCGATCAAGTTTCTGCCTCTCAACCCTCTACCACCGAGGACGTTTCTTCTATGCCTCCTCCTCCCGAGAAGATTCCTACCGATCAAGCTGTTGTTACCTCCGAGCAACCGAGCTCCTCGTCCCAGCCTCCCGAGAAAGTCTTGGGAGACAAGGAAAAGGTGTGAAGTTGTTCGGTAACATTTCTGTATTTCCTTGTAATCGAACAATGTAACTTTTTGATGATCTAATAAAACATATCTTTGCTCATCTCTGTTGTTGATAACTTGTTTTTGTTGATTGTTGTCTTTTTCTCGTCCTTAGTTTGTTGCTAGAATGGAATTGATCTCTTCACATGATACCGAGCTGATGCAGCAATGTCATCAATACTATAAGGCTGGTCATACAGACCTTAGTACATCGGAAATTGCTGATATCCTTGGTCATGATGCTTCAGAGCAGGCTATTGAGGCTTATCGGTACTTGAAAGATTTACTCGACCGAGCTGTGGCCAACAATGTCGCTTATTATGACCTGATTGAAGAACTGCATTGTTCCTTAGAGGATCTCCAAGGTCAGCACAATGAATCAATGGCTTTGTTACACAAAGATTATGAAAATAGATACCAACAACTTTCTTTTGAAACAGGCCATAAGAAGATCATCGCTGCATATGATATTAGGGAAAGGACCCTAAAAGGTGAAGTTGAAGCCTGCAGACAAATTGCCGAGATCCTGGAACAAGAAAACAATAATTTGCAGAAAAAATTGGCTCAATATGAATCTGCTGCTTCATCTTCTACTGCATTAATACCAGTTACTGATGAAGGCTTCTCGTTCTTAGAGGTCGAAAATGCCAAACTAAGGCAAGAGCTGGAGGACTTAAGAAGATCTGCCATTTCTGGAACTGCTCGGGGACGAGGAAGAGGTTCTCGGGGGCGAGGAAGAATCCTCAGCCAAAATGTTGAAGAGGCTCGCACTCAGTCTACTCTGGAAACTCAAGCATTCCAGTTGAAAGTAAAAGACCGTGCTCTGACTGAAATGTCCAATAAAAATCTGTCTCTGGAAGATCAGCTGGCATCGACGAAATCTGCCTTGCATAACAAGGATCTTTTTGCCAAAAGCCTTCATGAACAATTGGATAGATTAACCTTCCAATTCCATAAACAGACAAGGGAATTCTGGATGGCAGGATACAATGAAGCCCTTGTTCACCTGGATGCTCGTATTGAACATGCTAACAATGAAGGTTACAAGCAAGGATGGTTAAATGCATTGGGTGTGTTAAAGTTGGAGCAAGGGCATTTTTTATGGGACTATCATGCTCCATCATTATTAGACCTGCCTGTACCACCTTTCAAATTGGATATGGCATGGATCCCAGCTCGTTCCATTCCTCGCAGCCTAATTTCAAAATACCTTGGTGATTATAGCCTTCACTCCCAAGTTGAATTATCTCGTCCTGAGCATCTTTTGGATACACCTTCTGTTATGAACGTCAGAATGCTCAGAGATGTTAATTTCATCAATTCTCCCCTTTGCCTAGAAGACCCTCCTGCCGGCGAGGAACCTGTTTCTAAAGTACAGGGCAAAAAACCAATAGAATAGTAATATCCATGTAACAATTTAGTACCTTCTTGTAACTTGTAATTTATTCTAGATTAATGAAAAGATTTTCATTTTCTGTTTGCCAATTTTGTTAGTCTTGTGTTTATCAAACACCTTTATATTTGTACATATGTATCTATGTATCCGTTAAAAAGATAACAATATTATTGTTCAATAAGCAACTTAATAAAAAGTTACAAGTATTAGTAATGTTTCTCGATCACTTAATAATAAAGTAATGAGTAAAAATGTTCAAACTGTTTCCAACCAACCAAGGTGGGTGAATAATGTTTGTCGACCAATTACAGCTGATGGGTTTTTTATCCCCGACCAGCTATACTTGGTTTAATTATAAAATTGCGTCCGACCAACTAAGATCAATAATTTGTCCTCGCCGACCAACTACAGTTATTGGGTTTTTATCCCCGACCAACTATACTTGGTGTATTTTTTGAACATTTTGTTCTTCAAAGAACTCATTGTAATAATATTACCTCCCGACCAACATAAGTTGTAATATGAGAGTATATTTTTATCTTACCAACCGTAGTTGATCATGCTGGTGTACAGTTTCTGGCTCCTTAAAGCTTTTGGCTCCTTAGAGCATTTTTTGGCTCCTTAGAGCATGTCCTCCTAACCAAAGGAGGCTGGCTACTTATAGCACTTTTGCTCCGTAGAGCTGTCCTCCTAACCAAAGGAGGTTGGCTACTTATAGCACTTTTGCTCCGTAGAGCTGTCCTCCTAACCAAAGGAGGTTGGCTACTTATAGCACTTTTGCTCCGTAGAGCTGTCCTCCTAACCAAAGGAGGTTGGCTACTTATAGCACTTTTGCTCCGTAGAGCTGTCCTCCTAACCAAAGGAGGTTGGCTCCTTAGAGCACTTTTGTTTGGCTCCTTAGAGCACTTTTGTTGTGTAGTGTATTACACTAGTATTCCCCGAAAAACTTTCAACCAGAAAGAAAATGGCGAAACATCTTCGTTTTATTCATAATGAAAGAAATGCTTTACATTTGACATTACTGATAATACTTGCGTAGGTGTTCAGCATTCCATGCGTTCTTAAATTCCTCTCCTTCTAGAGTTGCTATTCTGTAAGTTCCTGGTCGAACAACCTCTGTAACTCGGTAAGGTCCATGCCAGTTTGCTTCCAGTTTATTCTGCTTCTGAATAACCTTCTTTAGCACATAATCCCCCTCTTTTAGATCACATTTCTTTACCCTTTTGTTGTAAAACAGAGTTGTTCGTTGTTGATAAGCAGCATTCCTAATGGCTGCCTCTTCTCTGACTTCCTCGAGCATATCCAAATCCATCCTTCTCATCAGATCACTGATCGGAGAATTGAAATTTAACACTCTGTGTGTTGGTAGGCCCAACTCGGCAGGTATCACAGCCTCACTTCCAAATGCTAGCATATATGGTGATTCTCCTGTTGCTGCTCGGGGGGTTGTTCGGTAAGCCCACAAAACTGACTGTAGCTCATTAATCCAATTTGCTTTAGCCTCACTTAACCTCTTCTTCAACCCATTTAGTAATGTTCTGTTCGTCACTTCAGTCTGTCCATTGCTTTGGGGATGGCCTGGTGCTGAATGAAACTTCAAGACGTTCGACTGATGACAATAGGCAGCAAATTCTTCATTATCAAATTGCGTTCCATGGTCTGTGATGAAAGCGTGGGGGAGACCATATCGACAAATGATATTCTTCCATATGAACTGATACACCTTCTCGTACGTCATATCAATTAGTGGTTCAGCTTCCACCCACTTAGTAAAATAGTCTACTGCTACGACGAGATACTTGAACCTTCCTCGGGTCGTCGGTAGTGGTCCAACCAGATCAATTCCCCACATGGCAAATGGCCAAGGTGATGTTATGGGTGTCAACAATGCCTGTGGAGTTCTTCAGATGGAGGAAAAACGTTGGCATTTGTCACACTTCTTAGCATAGGCTATACAATCAGCCCTCATCGTCGGCCAATAGTATCCCTGTGTCATTACCCTTTGCAAAAGTGTCCGACCTGCTACATGAGCTCCACAAGATCCTTCATGAATTTCTTCAATCAATTCTTTGACTTCTGATGGATGCACACATCTCTACAAACCTGCCATAATTCCTCGTCTGTACAAAACACCATTAGTTAATACATACCGAGCAACTTTATACTTCAATTTCTTGGCAGCTAGTTTGTCCTCCGGCAATTCTCCTTCTTCAATGTATGCTCTGATAGGATCCATCCAAGATGGTCCTAAATCAAGGGTAATAATCTTCACCGTCAGATCTTCTTCTATGCTCCGACTTTCTAATACTTCAATTGGTATTGTTCTTCGCAGCTCGGTGCGCGTAGCTGACGCTAGTCGGGCCAATGCGTCTGCTCTAGCATTCTCCATTCTCGGTATCCTTACCAATTGAATAGCATCAAATTCTGTTAATAATTCCATCACTTTTGCATGGTACTTCACCATTAACTCTCCCTTCACTACATATATGCCCATCATCTGATTCACAATTAATTGAGAATCACTGAAAACAATTACTTGTCGTGCCTCCATAACTTTCGCCAAATGAAAACCTGCTATCATAGCCTCATATTCAGCCTCATTATTGGAAGCTTTGAATTGGAATCTCAAGGCATACTCCATGTCAATATCGTCTGGAGAGTTTAAAACAATCCCTGCTCCACAACCAGCCATGCAAGATGATCCATCTACATATAATCTCCATGTATGTAACTCGTCTTCAAATTTCTTATCTGTTAGAGTTCCTCGATGAAATATCATCTGCTTTCTTTCATCATCCCCGGGTATCCTTCGTTCCTCGTTGGTCATTTGTTCACGCCCTTCATCCAACCGGAGTTGGTCGGGGTTTGAATATGATGATTTTTCTACATCCACAAGTCCTTTTACCAACCTTGGCTGGTCTGGATCTGTGTCTGTTGATCCTGTATCATCCACAGGTAGGTCAGCAAGCACCTTTTGCTCCTCGGGGGTATCAGGGTATGTGAATTCTGCTATAAAATCTGCCACGGCTTGCCCCTTCAACGATGATCTGGGTTCATACACAATATCATATTCACCGAGCTCTATTGCCCAGTACATCAATCTTCCTGATTTTTTTGGCTTGTGAAGGGCTTGTCTTAACGGCATGTCGGTATACACAATGATGGTATGGGCCTGGAAGTATGGCCTCATTCTTCTACTTGCTTCAATTAATGCCAGTGCCAATTTTTCCAGCTTTGGGTATCTGATTTCCGCACCTCGGAAGGCCTTGCTTGTGTAATAAATTGGCTTCTGGACTCCATTCTCCAATCTGATCAATGCCGAGCTAACTGCATTTTCTGATACTGCCAAATACAAGTACAGCGTCTCTCCAGTTATTGGCCTAGACAACAATGGTGGGGCTCCCAAATACTTCTTCAAATCTTGAAAGGCTTTCTCACATTCATCAGTCCACTCAAAGCTTTTTCGCAGTGTTTTGAAGAATGGGAGGCATTTATCAGTTGCTCGGGATACAAATCTGTTGAGTGCTGCAACCCGTCCGGTAAGACTCTGCACTTCTTTCTTCGTCGTCGGAGATCGCAGCCCTAAAAGAGCCTTGATCTTTTCTGGATTTGCCTCAATACCTCGCTGGTTGACGATGTATCCGAGGAACATTCCTTCTCGTACTCCAAAGGTACACTTCGTCGGGTTGAGCTTCATCTGGTATTTATCCAGTTGATCAAAAGTTTGACTCAAGTCAACCAAATGATCTGCAGCTCTCTTGCTTTTGGTGAGCATGTCGTCGACATAGACCTCCATATTGCGGCTGATTTGTTCGGTAAAAACCTTGTTCATCAACCGCTGATATGTTGCACCTGCATTTTTTAAACCAAAAGGCATAACATTATAACAATAAGTTCCCCTTGGGGTAATAAAAGAAGTACTTTCCCTGTCTTCAGGTTTCATTTTGATCTGGTTGTAGCCAGAATAAGCATCCATGAAGCTGAGTAGCTCGTGTCCCGAGGTAGCATCCACTAGTTGATCAATTCTGGGCAATGGAAAATGATCTTTTGGACATGCCCTGTTGAGATCAGTAAAATCAACACACATTCTCCATTTGTTGTTCTTCTTCTTTACCATCACCACATTTGCCAACCAATCTGGATATTTCACATCTTCAATGAATTGGGCTTTCTGGAGTTTCTCGACCTCCTCTTGTATGGCCTGGTTCTTCTCGGGACTAAACACTCTTCTTCTTTGCTTCACAGGCTTGATCTCCTTATTCACGTTGAGATCATGACATAAAAAGTTTGGGTCTATACCTGGCATGTCTTCATGACTCCAAGCAAAAGTATTCTTCCTATTTCTCAAGAAAGTTATCAAATCTTGTTTTATTGAAACATCCAACGACGATCCTATCTGAGTTACTCATTCAGGATGCTCGTCGTCCAGGATAACAATTTCTGTAGATTCCAAAACCTGCCCTTTTACGAGTTGAGATTCATCCCTAGGGTCAAGAGTTTCAATTTCTGTGCTCTCCTCCACTTGATAAGTAGTAGTCTTTTTCCTTGATTCTTCAAGTTCTTCTTGCTCGGCAGACGAATAATAGCATTCCCGAGCTACTTTTTGATCACCTTTCATAATTCCTACTCCAAAATTCGTTGGAAATTTCAAACATTGATGTACTGTAGATGGAACTGCTTCGAACTTCTTCAATCCAACTCTTCCCATGATGATGTTGTAGGCGGACTGCACATTCTTATCCATCACAAAGAAGCGTATTCTTTCTGTTCGACAAGCAGGCCAAGTTCCAATGAGTATATCCAACTTGATCGTCCCAAGTGGAAAAACTTTCTCGCCAGCAAAACCCAGAAGGGGTCTGTGATAAGGTTCCAATTGAGATAATTTTAAATTCAAGCTATCAAAGCATGAATAGTACATGATGTCTGCCGAACTACCATTGTCTACTAACACCCTTGAAATGATCACATCCTTCATCCTCATTTTGATTACCAAAGGATCATCATGAGGGTAAAGAACACCTGCCAGGTCGTTTTTTGAAAAACCTATCACTAGCTTCTCTTTGTTTACCTTCCTCGGACGATCATCCTCGGACAGGTTTATTCGCTGAATGTATGAACAAGCTTGAGCCTCTCCGAGGTAATCTTTTCTTTCTGCAGTAAGGTCTCCTCCTCCTGCATCTCCTCCTGTAATAACATTACAATCAAGTGATCCAAAACGTATGGAAAATACCTCTCGTTCAGGTTTCCTTGGTTTCTTGGGAAGATCGGGGTCATCATCTGGATCCTCTTCATGGTCCCTCTTCTTTTTATCCTCTGCACGACGAGGAGATCTAGATCTTTCTCTAGTTCTATCATCATTTTTCCTTTCACCTCTGTGATCTACATACTTTGATGATTTTCCTCTTCGGATGAGTGTTTCAATCTCGTTCCGAAGGGCTATACAATTTTTGGTCATATGGCCATGATCTTTGTGAAACTCGCAATATTTGTCTTTATTCCTCAGGTCGGGATTTGTTTTCAGTTTCTCTGGCCACTTGATTTCCTCGTTATTCCTGATTTCTTCCAAAACATGATTAATACCCATTTTCAATGGAGTATAATTATCATACTTCTTTAGGACTTCCAACTTCATCCTGTTATTCCTGGAATGTTTATCACCACCATTACCTTTCTGATCTTTCTTCTTAGAATTGTCGACCTCAACTTTAACTTCTTTGTCCATATTCTTCTTCGCAGCCATAGCCTCCTCGGCATTCATGATTTTGGCCGCCTTTGCCATCAACTCCGACATATTTTTAGGTGGATCTTTGGCCAAAGTGTAGTACAGCTTGTTAGGCAGCAAACCACTCATCAGAGCAGTGATTGCTGTCTTTTCTTCATAATCTATGACTTCCAACTTCTCGTTATTGAAACGAGTTATGTAATCTCTAGTACTTTCACCTGATTTTTGTCTAACACTTAGCAAGTGTGCTACTCGCTTTACCGGCTTTGCTCCAAAACAAAAATTGCCAATAAATAATTCGGCTAACTGAACAAAGGTTGAAATCTTACCCCGAGGAAGATTATTGTACCATATCTGTACAGATCCGGTAAGAGTTCCTGAGAATGATCTACACCTCATCTCGTCAGGGACAGCGTAGATATCTGCAGCAGCCTGGTATTGTTCTATATGAAGTACGGGATCTGTCTTTCCATCGTACTTGGGGGTCACTACGGGTGCTTTGAATTTTGACGGTGTAGGGAAATCCACAATGGCTTGCACAAAAGGTGTTCCTTGAACAAAAGTTCTCTGTAAGGGGTTCCTTGCCTTAGCCATTTCTCCCAGTCTATCTTCCAACCGTTGAATGGAACCTTTCCATGCTTCAATCCCTTCCTCGGGCCGCTTAGTTCGAGCAACTGACTGCTCTGACGTAGCTTTCTGAGATTTATCCCGACGAGTAGTTGGTCGCGATTGTGCAGATCCTTCTCTCAAACCTGGTGGTGGTCGAAAACTTCTTGATGGAGCCCTAGGTGGACTCATGTTCCTCCTTGGTCCTAATCGACTGAAAGGAGACACCCTGCTTAATCTTTCCAAAGCGCTAGTTCTTTCCGGAGAAAGAGTGATACGTTGATCTGTATCCGTAGCCCGTATCGATGAAGTTCGCCCAGGTTAATAAGAAGAATCATTAGACTCTTCATTGCGATATGACCCGGTACGTCTAGATTGCGATTGCCTATGATCACTCCTTTGCCCTGAATAGGTAGGTGCACCGCCCTGAAGAGTTTGAATGAGTTGCCTCATAGATTCTTGCATGGCGGTTTGTCCTTGAGCTAGATTCGTCATAATTCCAGCCAGATCTGGGGATGCAGATGGATTTGGAAGATTTCCAGTATTTCCAACATTTCGATTACTGGATTCTGGATTATCTGCCATTGGTGATAAATGATTTTTATGAAAAACGATAATAACAGTCGTTTCCCACAGACGGCGCCAATCTGTTGATGTAAAAAACTAGATCGCTCTAATTTTTTAATCACAGATAAATAAATAAGACAGAGATTTTTAAAGTGGTTCGGCTAGGAATAAAGCCTACGTCCACTATTATGTTATTGCTGAGTGTATGTGGAATTCTTGATTACAAGTTCTCTCAAGAAATTCCGGTCCCCTTGAATGAGGATGATACAAGGTATTTATAGCCTTGAGGCTGTACATGAAAGGTTAGGTACATTAAATGACATACATATGAAAGGGTAATACATTTAATGCAGAATGCGTGCCAAGAATATAAGCATTCAATGAATATCTGAACTGTTGATTATCTGGCAATTAATGATACGACCGAGATGCAGCTCGGACCGCCATAGCTGTTCGCTGATCAGGAGTTCCTTGGAACATTAGAGTACCTCGGTGCTATAGAGTTCCTCGGTGTGATAGAGTTCCTCGGCGTATTCTTGTTGCTCGGAAAGAAGCATGGTTGGTCGGGGAATGATCTTCCTCGATGCTATTGTGCCACGTAGATTGACACGTGTCTTCGTCTTATTCGTCCACATCAGCATATTAATTTTGGTATCAACACTAGGTATCCTCTTTAATTTCACTTCACTGAAGCCCTTCAGTAACGACCTCACCTTCTCAAAGTACCTAGCCATCCTCTCGCCCTTGGACTCGTAGGCTCCTAGTATCTGATTCACTACTAGCTTTGAATCACTATGAACCAAAATCTGGCCGACACTAAGAGATTTGGCCAAGGAGAGGCCCGCTATCAAGGCCTCATATTTGGCCTCATTATTGGAGGCCTTAAAGTTGAACCTCAGGGCGTACTCAATGTCTGTGCCGTCGGGTACTGATACTATTAATCCAGCTCCACTTCCGCTTTCGCAAGAGAACCCGTCGACGAAGAGACTCCACACGGTGTGTTCTTCTAAGAAACCTCCCTCGGTGAGTGACCCCTGTCTAAAGAGATATCTTCCCTCTTCATTTTCAACCACTTTCCTTCTAGCGGGGTTCGTCTCAGCCTTATCTGCAGGTGTGTCGGTGAGCTCACCTTGTCGGGTATCTATCTTCCCGAGGCTCTCACCCTCGGCTTCATCATCTTCCCAAGAAAACTCGGCTACGAAATCTGCCAATGCTTGCCCCTTAATGGCCGTCCTAGGCTGATACACTATGTCAAACTCCCCCAGCTCTATAGCCCAGGCCATTAACCTCCCTGATTTTTTAGGCTTGTGCAAAACCCGCTTAATGGGAGAGTCAGTGAGGATGACCATTGTATGGGACTGGAAGTATGGCTTCATCTTTCTCGATGCATGGATCAAGGCGTAGGCCAACTTCTCCATCCTTAGATATCTTTGCTCTTCCCCCTGGAGTGCATTGCTGTTAAAATACACAGGCTTCTGTATTCCGTCTTCGTCTCTCACAATGGCTGCACTGATGGTTGACTCTGAGACGGCGAGGTACACATAAAGTCCTTCACCCTGCACGGGCCGTGACAACAGAAAGGGAGACCCCAGGTATGATTTTAACTCCATGAAGGCCTCATCACACTCTTCACTCCATTCGAAGGCTTTTCTGAGAATTTTGAAGAATGGTAGACACTTGTCTGTGGCCCTAGACACGAACTTGTTCAAGGCAGCAACTCTCCCTGTGAGTCTCTGAACGTCTTTAATGGACTTGGGGGTCTTCATCTCAACAAGGGCCTTTATCTTTTCAGGATTGGCCTCGATGCCTCTTTGGTTCACAATGAACCCCAAAAACTTCCCTGCTCCGACCCCGAAGACACACTTGGCTGGGTTGAGCTTCATCTGGTATTTGTCCATCGTATTAAAAGTCCTCTCCAGGTCTGCCACATGATCCTCTCGTGACACCCCGCCTAATTAAATACCGGGCAATCACTCCTTTATTAAATTAAAATCAAGGTGAACAGTTGGTTCATTCTTAGCATCACTGTCGTAAAAATAACTTTTCCAAATTTAACACCCTATTTAATTTAGCTAAGTGTCAAAACCATTTTTTAAACATTACTTTCCAATTTTATTTATTTATTTTATTAAACAATCAATCCAGTAATTTAACATTAACAACCCAATCCCAGCATTTAAAACTTAAAGTAAAACATACATGCTGAATAAATCCCAAAGTAACAGTACTAGAAATAACTGAAATACAAATGTCCCAATAAAACAGATCAATAGTGGAAAGGGCGACACGTGCCCAATAAGGAGAATGATAGAAGTGGAATCAAGTAAATGAAATCGTCTAAGCAAGTGGCCTGCAACTCCCACCTAAGCTGCAGCACGTTCCTTCCAAGGGATCCTAAACAAGACGCCCCTGTGGCTGGGCACCTGTAATATATACATATATATACAAGAGAGAAAGAGGAATAGAAACGGGTCAGAGCCCGATAGTGTATGTGATTTAAAAATTCGTTTAGCAAGTATTTAAATTGATACAGGCCAATGCAACAATATATTAGTGCGACACTCTCTTGAGAAATTATCGCCTCTCTTCTAATGTGCACTCTTATCGCACTAACCTTCCCAATGGTTTATCTCATCATATATCACACTATCCTTCCCCAAGGATTTAACTTATCTTAGGTGACTCTCAAAATTTAAGATTTAACAACAACATGGTTTAAAAAGGATAATTTCATTTAGTACAAAACGCTCATTTTAACTTTATTGATTCATAAAGTTTTTTCAATATCATATTATACTTTTCAAAACAAGTATTTTCAATTTGAGTCATTATACATGTCTTACTTACCATAACACAGTAGGCAGTTTCCCATATTTCAGAAGTTCATATATATATTAAATACTCGTATAATATATATATTCTAACAGCACCCCACATAAAATTTTATGGTGCGGGCATACTCTGCTATCCAATCTCCGTATCAATCGTACTAAAGGGAATACAAGTTCAGAATCACTCTCGAACTGTATAAATACATACGCAAATAATATTGAGGCGAAGCATAGTTTCCAAGTCCAAGAGGTTAGTACATACCCTCACGTCTCTTAGGACCGTGACTACCGATTCGATAGCCTGTACCTAGGATTTCTATCTTCTAGGGTACGAGTCAATATCCCCCATAAGGTACACGAGATAAGATCGTCCCAGCGCGGAAACCTCGGGGATAGCAAGTAGCGCGGGCATGATTTTCACAAGTATATAATATATGCATACACAATCATATAAATATACCACTTTTATTATATCAATTTAGGTTTATCCAATAACCCACATTCACAACATTTATCCTTATTTTCCCATTATTATTTATCAAGTATAATGGTTCGTTTCTAACTTTAATTCGAAGGGTTTTTCCAACTTACTACGTAACCCTCATGGACTCTATTCTTCCAAATGTACAATTCAGTAGATATCCATTTATGTTCCAACGTAACTCTCTCTTACGTGTCTCTCCCCTTTAATATATACTTACATTATCCCTTATGCAAAATATCCCAAAAATATAGATTTCGCCTTACATTAAAGGATTTTGAATTTTATTTTCAAAGATGAGAATTTCAAACGGTTTCGAAATCGGAATTAAAATGGAGTTTTAATTGAATTTTTATTATCTCTAAGAGTCCTCAAAACATAAAACTGTCTAGCAAAAAAAATATTAAAAAATATTGAACGGTCCGATCGAGCTGAATTTTTTTTGTAGCTTCCTCTCGTCTTCAGCTAATTCTCTGTAAAATTTCATCTAATTCCAACGGTCCGATCTTCCGGAATAATTTTTTTTTAGTGTTTGTATCTGATTAGAACTCTTTTCTTAATCAAACTCTTAATCCTTTACATGATAAAGGGTTTCCAGAATATCATATAAATCATCACTACATGAAAATTTCCTATCTCAAATTGGGTTTTTCTTCCATAAATCTCATCCTAATAACTCCTAAACTAATATGGATGATGCCTCAACGAAATAAGCAAGATAAACACTTGCCTGGGATTTTCAGAAATCTGGTTTGGTGTTGAATTTGGTGTGGTTGCGTTCCCCGTCTCGCGATCTACGCGTTGGCGGTGGCGGCGATGCAAACAGGTGAGTTTTGAGCCTTGGAATGCCTTGAGAGCTCTCTCCTCTCCTCTCCAATGGTCGTTCTAGTGTTTTGAGTCATCTAACCCTAGGAGATAACCTAAACATCTGATATAACCCCTTTAATTTTCGTGGGTTTAATTACCCAAAAATAGAAAAATGACTAAAATTCCCTCCCGGGGTACTAATTAGGCCTAAAAACGCCCCGAGATCCAAATCAAACTCCCGGGTATACTTTTCTGACTATCTCGACCCTTCCGGACCCATTGGCGCACTCAAAACGACCATATGAACAACATATAAAATATTTACTTTTATTTATCAATATTTAGTCCCGACGCGACACGGGCACGTTCCGACTCAAATTTCTGAAATTGTCATTTTATTCACTCGTGACATTTAATATGTCCACTATTATATATTACTTTGCTCATTAGTAATATTCAACAAATTTTCCCATAATTACTAACTCTCATCACGTTAATAATTATAACATAATTAATTTCTGGATTTTTATTAAATAATTAATTCACATTAAATTTAATAAATCCCCAAATTAATATAGCATAAAAATACGGGGTATTACATACTTCCCCCCTAATAACGGAATTTCGTCCCGAAATTCGAAAAATAAGGCATACCTGTTAAGAACAAATCTGGATATCTCTCGCGCATATCGGCCTCGCGCTCCCAAGTGGATTCCTCCACATTATGATGCTCCCAGTGGACCCGTACAAGTGGAACTATCTTCGACCTCAATCTCCTCTCACTATAGTCTAGGATAGCCACCGCTCTCTCCTCGTAAGAGCTGTCAGGCTGCAAGTCTATCTCATCTATCGCGATGTGAGTATGGGCCATATCATCCCGAAGATACCGTCTCAACGACGAGATGTGGAATACATCGTGAATGCGATGTAAATGCTCTGGTAGTCCCAATCTGTATGCTACCATCCCAATCCTCTCGATAATGGGAAATGGTCCCACGTACCTCGGGGCCAATTTCCCTTTCTTCCCGAACCTCATCACTCCCTTCATAGGAGATACACGCAGTAACACTTGGTCCCCCACATTAAACTTTCGGAAGAACCGTTTCGCATCGGCATAGCTCTTCTGCCTGTCCTGGGCTACTCGAATGCGACTCCTAATCATCTCAATCCTCGCGGAGGTTTCCTGAATTACCTCTGGTCCTAGCAACTTGTTATCCCCCACCTCGAGCCAACAAGTTGGAGAACGATAAGGCCGGCCATACAAAGCCTCAAATGGAGCCATACCAATCGTAAACTGATAAGAGTTATTATAAGCAAACTCTACCAGTGGAAGATGTGGCTCCCAACCTCCTCCAAAATCAAGAACACACATACGTAGCATATCCTCTAACATCTGATTAGTACGCTCTGTCTGTCCATCTGTCTGTGGGTGATAAGCTGAACTCAACCTCAACTCAGTACCCATAGCCTCCTGAAAGCTTTCCCAAAAATGTGATACGAAAATCTTGTCTCTATCTGACACAATATTCAGGGGCACCCCATGTAATCTGACAATCTCAACAATGAACAACTGAGCATACTGACCTGTGGTATAATCTGTCCGCACCGGCAGAAAATGATCCACCTTGGTCAAACGGTCTACAATCATCCAGATAGAGTCGTGGCCCCGCTGTGATGTAGGCAACCCTGTAATAAAATCCATGGAAATACTCTCCCACTTTCACGCGGGTACTTCCAACGGCTGAAGCAATCCTGACGGTTTCTGATAGTCCACCTTCACCAGCTGGCAGGTAGAACACTTGGACACGAACTCAGCAATGTCCTTCTTCATCCCACTCCACCAGTATTGCCTCCTCATATCCTGGTACATCTTATCTCCTCTAGGATGTACTGCAAATTTGGACCCGTGAGATTGGGTCATCACTGCATGACGCAATTCTGCCCCTTCTGGAACCACTAATCTCCCATTAAACCTCAAACCCCCATCAGAACTAACAGAATAGGACTCAACACCCTCGGCTAAAAGTCGTACAATGTGTTCTTGGCAAAACGGGTCTGTGGTTTGGGCATGTATTACCCTCGTAACAATCTCGGGTGTGATTTTCATAACAGATATGAAGGAACGGGCTACTGCGTCCTGGTGACCCAACTCCTTCCACTTCGCTTTCCAGACGTCCGCTACCTCATTTACCGGTCTTCGGCTCAACGCATCAGCAAATACATTGGCTTTCCCCGGATGATACTGTATGTCGAACTGATAGTCCTTCACAAACTCTAACCATCTGCGCTGACACATATTCAGCTCTCGCTGAGTGAACAGGTACTGCAGTGACTTGTGGTCTGTGAACAAACGGAACTTCTCCCCCAATAAATAGTGTCTCCATATCCGCAGTGCAAAAAAGACCGCTGCTAACTCCAGGTCGTGGGCGGGGTAATTCTTCTCATGCGGCTTAAGCTTGCGGGAGGCAAAAGCTATAGCCTTCTTTTCCTGCTGAAGTACTCCCCCATGTCCCCGTAAAGAGGCATCGGTGTAAACCAGGTACTCCACACCCGGCTTCGGTAAAGCAAGGACTGGTGCTGAAGTAAGCTTGTCTTTCAGCTCGTCGAAAGCCAATTGACAAGCATCATCCCAAACATATGGTACCCCTTTACGAGTCAGGTTCGTCAATGGACCCGCTATTTTAGAGAATCCCCGAATGAATCTCCTGTAGTATCCGACTAACCCCAAGAAACTACGCACTTCCGTCGGTGTCGTGGGCTGTCCCCACTCCCTCACCGCTGACACTTTACTCGGGTCAACTGCTATCCCCTGTTCAAAAACAACATGCCCCAAGAACTGTACCTCTCGCAACCAGAATCCACACTTCTCGTACTTAGCATACAACTGATGCTCTCGTAAAGTCTGAAGAACCTGCCTCAAGTGCTCGGCATGCTCCTCCTCAAAGTGTGAATATATCAAAATGTCATCTATGAAGATAATGACAAACTGATCCAAGAACTCTCTGAATACTCGGTTCATTAAGTCCATGAACACGGCTGGAGCATTTGTGAGACCAAATGGCATCACTCTGAACTCGTAAGACCCATATCTCGTCAAGAAGGCAGTCTTTGAAACGTCCTGCTCTCTAATACGTAGCTGATGGTACCCTGACCTCAGATCTATCTTCGAAAAGAAAGTTTCTCCCCTCAGCTGTTCGAATAGATCATCTATTCGAGGCAACGGATACTTATTCCGTATCGTGACCTTGTTCAACTCCCGGTAGTCCACACATAACTTCAGTGAACCATCTCTCTTCTTCACAAACAAGACTGGAGCGCCCCAAGGTGAGGTACTCCTGCGAATGAAGCCCTGAACTAACAACTGCTCTATCTGATCTCGTAACTCTCGCATCTCCGCCGGAGCCATACGGTATGGAGAGCGTGCTATAGGTCTCGTATCTGGCAATAAATCTATGACAAAGTCTATCTCTCGACTGGGGGATAGGCCTGGTATCTCCTGGAATACATCGGAATACTCACGAATGACTGGGATCGAGTCTAAAGAAATCACAACCTCCTTAGAGGTATCCTCCTCTATATAATACAAATGAGCGGTCGAACCTCCCTCTGGGCGAGGCATCGCCACTACAAACATCTCTTGCCCCGGAATGGCAAAAATAATGCTCCCACCGAAGCAATCAATCATGGCTCTATAAGTTGCGAGCCAATCCATACCGATAATAACATCATGCTCATGTATATCTAAGACTAACATGTCTGCAGGTAATACCAAACTACCAATCTCTACCCCCACTCCCCTGCATATAAAGAAGATAAGCGACCCACTCCCCAGTGGTGAGTCTACACACGTCACTGTGCTCTCTGCTGTGGCTAACAACCCTAAGGTCTTCGCAAAATGCGTAGCTATAAAACAATGTGTCTCCCCAGTATCAAACAAAACCCGACCCATAGTACCATGGATAGGAAACATACCCTCAATCGCGGGTGGTGCCTGCGGAGCTGCTGCCTGGTGGATGTTATAGACACGTCCGTACTGTAACTGCCCCTGATGCACTGGAGCTGCTGGAATGGCTGGTAGGGCTGGCACCTGGGCTGGAGCTGGGAGGGCAGCTGGAAAAAGTGATCTCTGTGGCTCATTACGGGCACCCTGCTGCTGTGGGGCCCTATTACCCTCTGGGCAATCATGGCGCTTATGACCATGCTTTCCGCATACAAAACACCGGCCTCTGAAGTTACCTCCCCTCTGACCCTGCTGACCACGGCCCTGCTGGCCGTTACCTCCCCGCCACTGGCCCTGTTGGCCCTGATTAGCACGTTGTTGGCCCTGTTGATTAGGCTGGCCCTGCTGGCCCTGCCTATAACCCCCAAATTCCTGTCTAGAATCACCTGAACGAAATCGCTTAGCAGGGTCCCCCTGATGGGAACTCTGCTCATGCTGACGAGTCTGTCCATGAGATGGTGCCCCACTAGCACTACTACCCCCGGTGCTACCCTGCTGGCTGGACTCTCCTGCTCTCTTGCTTTCTTGCAGATGGAAGCGGTGATCCTGGCAACGTAGTAACGCAGCATTGAGTACATCAGTGAAAGTACTCAGAGATAGATTCCCTATAAGATGCTGACGGATCCTCCAAGTTAACCCGTCCACAAACAACATTATCTTCTTACTATCAGTAGGTGCCTCATCTGGCACTATGATGAGAAGTCTCGTGAACTCCTCCTCATACTCAGCAACGATAGAGTTCTCCTGTTTCAAATTCAATAATTTCCGCCTCATCTCAGTCTGCACGGCGGGTGGAAAGTACTTGCGGTCAAACCGCTCCCAGAACGACTGAATAGGGATCGTGTCCCTCTCCTCCAAGGTGGTAGTGGACTCCCACCACTACACAGCGGCCCCCACCATCTTAAAGGAAGCCAATAACTGCCTTTGCACGTCAGTGCACTCATACATACGAAGATGCCGCTGGATGTCTTTCTTCCATTGGCTGACTGTGACGATATCTGAGCTACCAGAGAACTCAGGGGGATGCGCCTTCTGAAAAGCATCCCTAACCCTCTCCCATGCAGATGGAAGCTGTGCTGGTACTGGTGCCACTGCCTGAATCTGGGGTGGAGCCTGCTGAACCACCGCTAGCGCGGCATTCACCGCCTGAGCAACAATGGCGGCTACTTCATTAGCATTCATAGTGCCTTGTGCCGGAGCTGCTGGCTGCTCGGCCTGGGCACGCCTATCCTTCGGTGCACGTCTCGGAGGCATCTGAAACGTGAAGAAGTTTATTAGTCTCCAGTCATTATCAAATCCCAAATGGCTGGAGACGTAAATGTAAAAGCAGGAATACAACAATCCTAAAAATAGGGCTCTATAGCAAAAACGTTAAGCTGAAAGAGAAAATAAGCCGTATAGATCCTATGGACACTAGAACCTGATGCTCTGATACCACCTGTGACACCCCGCCTAATTAAATACCGGGCAATCACTCCTTTATTAAATTAAAATCAAGGTGAACAGTTGGTTCATTCTTAGCATCACTGTCGTAAAAATAACTTTTCCAAATTTAACACCCTATTTAATTTAGCTAAGTGTCAAAACCATTTTTTAAACATTACTTTCCAATTTTATTTATTTATTTTATTAAACAATCAATCCAATAATTTAACATTTAAAAACCCAATCCCAGCATTTAAAACTTAAAGTAAAACATACATGCTGAATAAATCCCAAAGTAACAGTACTAGAAATAACTGAAATACAAATGTCCCAATAAAACAGATCAATAGTGGAAAGGGCGACACGTGCCCAATAAGGAGAATGATAGAAGTGGAATCAAGTAAATGAAATCGTCTAAGCAAGTGGCCTGCAACTCCCACCTAAGCTGCAGCACGTTCCTTCCAAGGGATCCTAAACAAGACGCCCATGTGGCTGGGCACCTGTAATATATACATATATATACAAGAGAGAAAGAGGAATAGAAACGGGTCAGAGCCCGATAGTGTATATGATTTAAAAATTCATTTAGAAAGTATTTAAATTGATACAGGCCAATGCAACAACATATTAGTGCGACACTCTCTTGAGAAATTCTCGCCTCTCTTCTAATGTGCACTCCTATCGCACTAACCTTCCCAATGGTTTATCTCATCATATATCACACTATCCTTCCCCAAGGAATTAACTTATCTTAGGTGACTCTCAAAATTTAAGATTTAACAACATCATGGTTTAAAAAGGATAATTTCATTTAGTACAAAACGCTCATTTTAACTTTATTGATTCATAAAGTTTTTTCAATATCATATTATACTTTTCAAAACAAGTATTTCCAATTTGAGTCATTATACATGTCTTACTTACCATAACACAGTAGGCAGTTTCCCATATTTCAGAAGTTCATATATATATTAAATACTCGTATAATATATATATTCTAACAGCACCCCACATAAAATTTTATGGTGCGGGCATACTCTGCTATCCAATCTCCGTATCAATCGTACTAAAGGGAATACAAGTTCAGAATCACTCTCGAACTGTATAAATACATACACAAACAATATTGAGGCGAAGCATAGTTTCCAAGTCCAAGAGGTCAGTACATACCCTCACGTCTCTTAGGACCGTGACTACCGATTTGATAGCCTGTACCTAGGATTTCTATCTTCTAGGGTACGAGTCAATATCCCCCATAAGGCACACGAGATAAGATCGTCCCAGCGCGGAAACCTCAGGGATAGCAAGTAACGCGGGCATGATTTTCACAAGTATATAATATATGCATACACAATCATATAAATATACCCCTTTTATTATATCAATTTAGGTTTATCCAATAACCCACATTCACAACATTTATCCTTATTTTCCCATTATTATTTACCAAGTATAATGGTTCGTTTCTAACTTTAATTCGAAGCGTTTTTCCAACTTACTACGTAACCCTCATGGACTCTATTCTTCCAAATGTACAATTCAGTAGATATCCATTTATGTTCCAACATAACTCTCTCTTACGTGTCTCTCCCCTTTAATATATACTTACATTATCCCTTATGCAAAATTTCCCAAAAATATAGATTTCGCCTTACATTAAAGGATTTTGAATTTTATTTTCAAAGATGAGAATTTCAAACAATTTCGAAATCGGAATTAAAATGGAGTTTTAATTGAATTTTTATTATCTCTAAGAGTCCTCAAAACATAAAACTGTCTAGCAAAAAAAATATTAAAAAATATTGAACGGTCCGATCGAGCTGAATTTTTTTTGTAGCTTCCTCTCGTCTTCAGCTAATTCTCTGTAAAATTTCATCCAATTCCAACGGTCCGATCGTCCGGAATAATTTTTTTAGTATTTGTATCTGATTAGAACTCTTTTCTTAATCAAACTCTTAATCCTTTACATGATAAAGGGTTTCCAGAATATCATATAAATCATCACTACATGAAAATTTCCCATCTCAAATTGGGTTTTTCTTCCATAAATCTCATCCTAATAACTCCTAAACTAATATGGATGATGCATCAACGAAATAAGCAAGATAAACACTTGCCTGGGATTTTCAGAAATCTGGTTTGGTGTTGAATTTGGTGTGGTTGCGTTCCCCGTCTCGCGATCTACGCGTTGGCGGTGGCGACGGTGCAAACGGGTGAGTTTTGAGCCTTGGAATGCCTTGAGAGCTCTCTCCTCTCCTCTCCAATGTCCGTTCTAGTGTTTTGAGTTATCTAACCCTATGAGATAACCTAAACATCTGATATAACCCCTTTAATTTTCGTGGGTTTAATTACCCAAAAATACAAAATGACTAAAATGCACTCCCGGGGTACTAATTAGGCCTAAAACGCCCCGAGACCCAAATCAAACTCCCGGGTATACTTTTATGACTATCTCGACCCTTATGGACGTGTTGGTGCACTCAAAATGACCATACGAACAACTTATAAAATATTTACTTTTATTTATCAATATTTAGTCCCGACGCGACACGGGCGCGTCCCGACTGAAATTTCTAAAATTATCATTTTATTCACTCGTGACATTTAATATGGCCACTATTATATATTACTTTGCTTATTAGTAATATTTAACAAATTTTCCCATAATTACTAACTCTCATCACGTTAATAATTATAACATAATTAATTTCCGGATTTTTATTAAATAATTAATTCACATTAAATTTAATAAATCCCCAAATTAATATAGTATAAAAATACGGGGTATTACACCTCTGCCTTCAAACTCTTAGTCAGCATGTCATCTACATAGACCTCCATAGACTTCCCAATTTGGTCTTCGAACATTTTATTTACGAGGCGCTGGTACGTTGCCCCCGCATTTTTTAGGCCAAAGGGCATGACCCTATAACAGTATGTCCCCTTGTCAGTAATGAAGGTTGTCTTCTCCGAGTCTTCAGGGTTCATGAAGATCTGGTTGTACCCTGAATAGGCATCCATGAAGCTCATGAGCTCATGGCCTGCGGTAGCGTCTACCATCTGGTCAATGCGGGGGAGAAGGAAGCTGTCTTTGGGACAGTGCTTGTTGAGATCGGTGAAGTTCACACACATTCTCCACTTCCCATTGGCCTTTGGGACAATGACTGCATTGGACAGCCATTCAGGGTAGATAACCTCTCTAATAAACTCAGCATCTTCTAGCTTCTTGACCTCATTCCTAATGACCTCATACTTTTCTCTAGAGTAAATTCTCCTCCTCTGTCTTATCGGTTTTGCTCCCTCTACCACATTGAGCTTGTGGCACATGATTTCAGGGTCGATCCCCGGCATATCTACATGACTCCATGCAAAGACGCTCCATCTTCTCCTCAACAGTTTAATGAGGTCTTCCTTGATATTGGGCTTCAGAGACTTGCCAATTTGGACGGTTTTTTCCAGGTCATCCTCATCGAGGATGATGAATTATACCTCTTTCGCGGCCTCTCCTTTCTTTAGCTTCGTCTCATCCCTGGGGTCTAGGGTATCAATATTGTAAGTGGTTGTAGCCCTCTTGTGTGCCTCCCTTTCTTCAGCGGAGTTGTAGTAACATTCTCGCGCTATCGTCTGGTCTCCCTGAACTTCCCCCACCCCGTAAGGGGTAGGAAATTTAACCATCTGATGGACCGTAGACGGCACAGCTTCAAACCCCTTGAGGGCCACACGCCCCAGTATGATGTTGTAAGCCGAAAACACATGCTCATCCATCACAAAGAAACTGACCTTCTTGGTAAGCCATCTCGTCCACTCGTCCCCCATCCTGACATCGGCCTCATACACTCCAAGGGGATGAACCTTTTCCCCACTGAACCCAATCAATGGATGATGGTATGGGACGAGTCTATCACGGCTGAGACCTAAGGCTTTGAAGCATGGCCAAAACATTACATCTGCAAAACTGCCCCCGTCGACCAATATCCTCGGCACCTCACACCCATGCACCCTGGTTGTGATGACGAGTGGGTCGTCGTGTGGGGCTAGGATGCCTTTAAAGTCCATTCTCGAGAATCCCACTATCAGAGTGTCCATGTCGACCTTCTTCCTCTTTTCTGACTTGGCCTCCAGAGAGGTCGAGTGTACCGTCTTCGTCACTGCCTTGGCCTCAGCCACATGGGCCTTCCTGTCAGCGACCTCTGATCCTCCTCCTGTTAGACCCCGAAGATCATTCCCACTCCGAGCGAGATCATATTAAGCCTCTTGACAGGGCCTTGGTCGTCTCTCGGCGGGAGGTCAGGGTCGTCCCCATCATCAGAAGGGTCATCCCCTCTTTTTTGAGGACCTTCTCTACATGCATCACCTCGCTTTTTCCTGGGGTCGTCCCCTCGGCTCCTCTTGAAGACACCTTTGTCGACGTACTTTCTGAGCTTCCCTTCTTTCAGCATCTTCTCAATCTCATCTTTCAGAGTAAAACATTTGTCTGTTATGTGGTCGTGGTCTTGGTGAAATTCGCACCACAAGTTCTTGTTCCTTTTGTTGGGGGTTGCCCTCAACTTCTCAGGCCACTTCAGGGATCGATCACTCTTTATCTCATTGAGAATCTGTTCACAACTGACCGTTAGAGGGGTGTAACCAACGAACTTGTCATCCGTAGACCTCTTCTTCCCCTCTTTGTTCTTCTTAGGGTATTTACCCCCACTAGCGCCTCCTTTTTTGTCTTCGTATTTTGCGACCATCGCCTCTTCGGTGTTCATCACCTTTCCTGCTGTTAACAGTAATTCAGCCATCGTCCTCGGAGGGTCTTCAGCAAGCTTCCATAACAGCTTCCCCTTTTGGAGTCCTCCAATCAGGGCTGTCATAGATATGCTCTCCTCATAGTCTTCCACCTCCAGCTTTTCTCTATTGAATCTGGCTATGTAGTCCCTCAGACTCTCATTCTCCCCCTGCTTAACATAGAGCAGGTGGGTGGTCTTCTTCTGCGGCCTCATCCCAAAGCAAAAGTTGTGGATGAACCGATCTGCCAACTGCTTAAAGTTTTCAATGGAATTTTTTGGAAGAGACGTGTACCAGACATATGCAGCCCAAGTCAGGGTACCAGAGAAGGCACGACACCTCATCTCATCTGAGATAGAGTATATGTCTGCTGCAGATTGATACATCTCAACATGGTGGACAGGGTTGGTGCTCCCGTCATATCTTGGGGTGACCACACGTGGCTTGAACTTTGATGGCGTAGGGAAGTTAACTATCTTCGGCACAAAGGGTGAGCCTATGGTGTATCCCCTTTGAAGAGGGTCGCGGCTTTTCAGTATATCGCCGATCTTATCCTCCAGCCGCTGGATCGAGTCATTCCAAGGCCTCGTAGGGTCGTCTTGGCCAATGTTATCCCCTACCGCTTCTTTGAGATGAACTGAGGGTTCTGCCGTGGCTGCCTGTATCGGCTGTTTAGCTCCCCCTGACCGTCATCCCGTCCTTGGGGTCGGCCCCCATGGGGTCGGCCATCAGCCGCCTCCCTCCTGGACCTCGCAGCACTCCTTGATCTAGATAATTTTTCCCTCAGGTCATTCACTGGGCCCAACCTCTCAAAGGCCGGTCCCCTGCTCAGGCGATCGAAAGCAGAGCCTCTCGGGCGATCGTCAGGTTTCTGCCTTCCACACTTCCCTCTGTTCTCCTGGAGAGGTCGAACGATATTATTGGAGACCTCATACGGCTCCCAGCATTTTATGGGGGCTTCCTCCCCCTCCAGATCATCATACCTGTCTTCAGGGCAAGGGTTTCTTTGCCTCCCCAGGCGTAGACGCCGGGGGTCAGCAACATCCCTACGCCGCAGAGGGGGTGGCAGGTCTTTTCATGCTGCCTGGGGTGGTCCCCTGGCCTCATGCTGTCCTGGAGCTGCTGCCGGAGTAATCATCTCAGGTGAGACCCCTGGTGGTCTTAGCATGTTCTGGCTCAGAGCTGTGAACTGCTCCTGCATGATCCGCTGGCTCGCTACTAGAGACTTCAAGGCTGCCGCCACATCAGCCATCTCAGACTGAGGTGGTAGCTGACTGGAACTAGGTCCTCCTCCGTCATCCGGTGGAGGGAGTGGTGGTGGTGGCATCTCCGATGCCATGTGTTTGAGCTGCGAATAGCTGAACTGGAAAAAAGTCTGGTGAGCTTGAGAACCTTAGTGGGTCTCTTTCAATGGTGAAACATCTCCTCTCAGGGGGACAACTGGTTCACCACCAGAGTGCCCAGTGAGGTCAAGCTGTACAAAGGAAGAGATGTCTTCTCGTTCCCACAGACGGCGCCAAACTGATGATGCTGAGATTTAGCACCACCGGATAAGTAATGATGAGCTCAAACAATAGTAACCGTGGCAGCCATAGAGATGTAAGTATATAAGTGTGTAGAAGGAGATGAGTATAAGAGGAATAAGACAATGATGTATAGTGGTTCAGCCAATTTGGCCTACATCCACTGTGAGTGTGTGATCCACTAAGTATCACTACACCAAAACACGCCATTAGTAACACAATTTTACCGTTACTAATAATATTAGTAACACAATTTTTCTGTTAGAAAAAAGGCGTGGGGCACGAAGCTAGTAACGGTAAAATTCTGTTACTAATAGTAACGGTAAATTTCAGAATTAGTAATGATAAAATTCCGTTACTAATAGTAACGGTAATTCAAAATTTGTAACTGTAAAATTCTGTTACTAATAGTAACGGTTAATTTCAGAATTAGTAATGATAAAATTCCGTTACTAATAGTAACGGTAATTCAAAATTTGTAGCGGTAAAATTCTGTTACTAATGGCAATGGTAAAATTCAGAATTAATAACGCTAAAGTTGTATTACTAATAGTAACAGAAAATTCGAAATTAGTAACAGTAAAATTATGTTACTAATAGTAACGGTAAAATTATGTTAGTAATATGAATACATATTTAAAAAAAAAATTAAGATCCAATATCCTGATTATTATTACCACTATTTAAATCCTAAGAACATATACAAAAATAGTCTACAAAAACAATGGCATTATATTCAACATTTATATTTATATAAGCCTCCACTCTTTATTTACAAAAGAAATTTAAACCAAACAAATGAAACATCGTAATACAATCCCCCCAAAAGTTGCATTATTTTAATAAAAGCCTCCAATACAACATCCTAATACAATCATCCCCAAATGAGATATTTTTATATTATAACAAATAAAATTAAATATAAAAACGAAGTTTGTTGTTGTTGACTATCAACTTTCGTTCTATTATCATCGTCATCAATGCCGCAACCCGCAACGCTGGAAACTTGATGAGGATCCAAAAATGACATTCTGTCAAACAAAATAAAATTATCATATTAGTTATAGTATGAACATTTAGTCATGCAAAATTAATTTAGCACAAAAAATTATCCACCAGCAAAATTAATTGCACAAGTATATGAACTTATTATATCACATTTCACATCAGCACTTAAAAGTAGGAAAGTTCACATAGTTAACATATAAACAAGTATGTGAACTTATAATATCACACTTTCACATCAGCACACAAAACGAAATAAGACATTAGAGGCAACTGCAGATCTCACAAAACGAAAACCAATGTCACATTTCTTCAATGTTTTGTTTTTAGGTAAAAGCCCACTTTATTTACCATAAAAGAGATAATAAAATAAATCCAAAGACAGAAAAAGAAGTCAACCCCAGAGGCTAGGAAAACAAAAAAGAGAGATTATAAAGTTAAAATCTTTATTTTTATTTATTCATCATATTTAGGTGAGGAAAATAGTGAGCACAGCAGCCATTGAATAAGACATTAGAAGCTAGTGCAGAGTAGAAGATTAGAGGAATGGAGAGGGTGAGTGTTTGTTTTGTTATCAACTCAACTGGATACACGATTGGATGAGGAGGATAATGGGAGGGACGGATGAGGACCTCCACCCTTGTCACTCCACACGTTGGCCTCTTGGGCTAGGAAAATTGAGCGTGCCTACTTCACCACCACTTGCAGTGACACGTTCTCTCTCTATTCTTCATTCTCTTCCAACCTATGGTCAACTGTCAAGAGAGAAACCACTCCATGTTCTGTATCCAATATGCATCGAGAATCCCCAACAGACGCCATAGTCACAGTCCACCCATCAATCACCACAAAGGTAAATGTCGTCCCAGATGTCTCTCCTATTATTAATAATACCAAAGAGGCATGATATCAACATATGGAAAATAAAAAACCATTGAAAATGCTAACAAAAATGAAGTAAGGACTTGCCTTTCTGCTGAAACTCTATGTCGATTCTCACAAATCCTGCAACTAACGCTCGAGGAAGAGCCTGAAGCCACTCTTCCCTACCAATTCCGCGAGGAATGGCACTCAACACATTATTCAACAAATTCTCCTTCATAAATATGGCAGTTGATATACCGTTATGGCCATAAAAAATCTATTAAACAAAACCCAGATTCAACATTCCAATTACCTGAAATCTCAAAAACCTTAAATATCTAGCATCTTATGTAATAAAAAACATATTTAGAACTCAACTTTCCTTTAATATGCATGCCCATCAAATGAAACTTTTCCCACATTCCAAAACCTGCAATTAATGAATATAAGAATCATATAAGCAAGAAATCCAATCATTTTTAGAAACAAATAACAAACAATTGACTTGAGCCCATCATGGCTGATTTCGGCTGCATACCAAGTGGTCATCATTATTAAATTGATGAAGAACTCTAATTTTTGTAACATAGGTGGGGATATTCATTGCCGCTAATGCCAGCAAGGAACTCTTCATCTAAATATCATCAAAAAGAGGTTTAGTAACAGGAGATTGTCAGGAAAAGGGAGGGAATGAGTGAATGAAGCATTCTTGTGTTTGGCGACCTATACACCGCTGGACAACACATCCAATTTGAAAATATGGACTACATGCAACCAGATCCGCAACTGTTGAGATGTTGGCAATGGCGGATTCATACCTTCTGCGCTATGCACGCATCATTGACAGCAAACTATATTTAACATTCTGAAGAAACTTATCTGCAAGTTCTCCTGGTTCAGCTACCACAAATACGTCATTCTGCCAACTACACCAAAAACATTCTGGCGCCTTAAAATTGAGCTAAACAATAACTAAATGTGAATCCGACAGAGAAGAGGAACAAGAGAGGGAAAAATTGACCTTAATGTTAATATCGAGCCACTTGTGTCATTTTGGAGAAACAAATGTACAATTTCAACCTGCGGGGAATTCGTTAATTTCTCGTGCAATGATTGTACTGGCAAATAAAGCTTCATGTGTATGGAAGGGGACTGGGGTGGTGAAGTAACTGCTTTTCCAGATTGATAACCGTCCAAGCTTAATAGCGGGACTAATTCGATTCTACCAACCCTATGAGCAGTTATATCAGGACTATATAGAAGTGGGCTAGATGGGAAACTCCCAGTGAACAAAGGTGATGTAAATGGTGTTGGGGATGCTGTTCCTAGAACTGCCTTATACTATTTATTATAGTGATCATACTTCTCATTGTCGACATACGATTTTTCAGAGAATCCTTCCTGATCGGGTTCTACACAATGTTGTTCGTAAACTCCGTAACATGCGTCAACTAAGTTTCGCAACCTTTCATTCTCATTGTTATCAGCTTCATCATGTCCTTCACAATCAATAGTATCTACTACGGGACATGTTAGGTTCGATGATAGTGTTTCACTATGTAAAACCCACTTAGTATATGTCTTGTCTATACCGTGCATTATCAAATGACCCTTGATATCTACCGCAGTAAAACGCTTCTTATTTCGGCACTTAACACATGGACAAGGAAAGGTCGAGAATTGATGGCCATTGTTTGCAATTGCAAAATTAATAAAAGACGCAACTCCATTTGTGTATACCTCACTTATTCTATTCCTCTCATTCATCCACTCTTTGTTCAATGTTTGTGACATTCTGCACTACCAAAAAAATATAGTTTACACACAAGTTATATGATTATATAAAAAAAATAGAATTATTGATACACATAAGAAAAATCACAGTTACAACATGTAATTTTGTTAGAACAAACCTTAAAGTTCAGGGGAGGGGTGCAATTTTCTTAGTTATATAAAATTATGTGTTTTAATAGTATAAATCAGTGTATAAATCAGTGTATACAATTATGTGTTTTAATAGTATAACAGGGTATTAAATACCAGGTCTAGTGTATACAATTATGTGTTTTAATAGTATAAATCAGTGTATACAATTATGTGTTTTTTATAAATCAGTATATAAAAAACATTCTAAGCTTTGGATTTAATACAAAATAATCAAAAACTTGAACCAAAAAAAATAAAAAGTATGTACCCAACAACAATAACAAAAATACATTGCATTTTACCAAAAAAATAAACTTGTAACCCAACAACAAATCTCTTATGAACAGTAAATCGCTTAGAACGTTTTAGACAAATATCGTATGAATGAGATAATTACCTTATGAAAGCAAATCGCAATTCCCAAACCCTGGGTTATGATGTGAGCGCCGAATGCTTCCAAAACCCTAGGTCACGCTAACTGAGACTTCTTACAAACCCTAGGTCACGCTAGAGCATCGTGTATTGGAGAAGAGGAAGAGCATTTTGGAGAAGAAGAAGATCGCGTATTGGAGAAGAGGAAGACAATTTCAAACGCTAGCTTTTTGGAGAAACCCTAGGTCACGCTAGAGCATTTTGGAGAAAGACAATTTCTTTGTCGGGGATATTTTGACGTTAGGTGTATTGTGTTGTGAGAATGCTAGTTAATTATTATTTTTTAATTACTTTTAAAATATTTAAATAATATTAGTAACACTTATCAGATATTAGTAACGGTATGGTGTTGTGAGAAATAGTAACAGTATAATACTGTTAGTAAACCAAAAAACAGTCTGTTACTAAAAGCTTGTTTTGGTGTAGTGTATGGGCACTAATGGCCTTGGATACAATGCACATAAGCTCACTTTCTCTCTCTACTGTGTGTCCAAGCAGAGTTTTAGCTAGGGTTACAAGTATAGATCGATCTCCCCTGTAGGGTTGTAGGTGACAAGTATATATAGGTCTTGGGGGGTGTAATGTACCCCAAAGTATGCATGGTGCATGTGGATGATGATCTAGCCAATCCCCTGTTGACACCTGTAGATACCAAATGATGACATAATATTCCCTCACGTGAGGGTGTGATTTTGTTATAACGGTCTCCCATGTGCCATGTGAGCCTCATGCACACTGTTCCACGCGTCTCCCAAATCACGCACTGTGATGATGTCACCCTCGGCCCTTGATATGAGGCCGAGGGCAAAGTTCCTTTCAGCAATGAGTCTGGCCTAATTTGGGCCTCATACTGTCGTACCCTCGGGGGGTCGTCCGGAGCCTGATGAAGGGGTCGTTCGGAGCCTGATGAAGGGTCGGCCCCCTGAGGGGTCGTCCGGAGCCTGATGAAGGGTCGGCCCCCTGAGGGGTCGTCCGGAGCCTGATGAAGGGATCGTTCGGAGCCTGATGAAGGGTCGGCCCCCTGAGGGGTCGTCCGGAGCCTGATGAAGGGTCGGCCCCCTAAGGGGTCGTCCGGAGCCTGATGAAGGGGTCGTCCGGAGCCTGATGAAGGGTCGGCCCCCTGAGGGGTCGTCTGGGACTTATGAGGCGCAGGGCGCCCTCGGCATGGCCGTGGGTATATACGGGTATATCAGACGCCAAAATTTCTGAGGTGGAAATTGTCTTCTTTGTGATAATGGTTTGTGAAGAATGACATCGCAACAACAACTTTGAAGCAAACTACAAATAAACCAGCTTGTAAGGACAATTTTGTACAAAAGGAATCTCGTTTGAAAGGCCAAGTTACTCTTTGAGTATTTCTACAGAAAGTCCTATACATGATGATTCATCATCAGAAAAAGTCGTTGAAGATATTAATGACAATGAGTTTTCACATGGTTGGGATATTCCCCTTAAAAACATTGTGAGTCCAAAGAAAAAGAAGGGAAAAGATCAACCAAAGGTTAATTTGGAGGAATAAATTGTTGTTTTGAAAAGGGAATTATTGAAAAAAAATAACCAATTATCTAAAGCAGCTGAAGACTTTAATGGTGCACTTGAGAAGGTGACCTCTTTGGAGGTGGAGAGTGCCATTTTAAATGTACAGTTGCAGGTAGATCGTGATTCACTTTTTGAAGCCCATGAGGAAATGAAGAAGTTAAAGGTGGAGAATTCCAACCTTTTGAAGGAAAAAGATTTACTAAATAAGTTGGAGGTGGAAAATGCCCAACTAGTTGAGTTAAACAATTCTTTAAAAGAAAAGCTTGATCAAGTCACAATGAGTGACTCAGATAGAATTAAAAAATTATATGAATCATTAAAAAAACAGGCAGAATCAACACGAATTTTAGAACAAACAAATGGATATCTATCTCTGAGTAATGAAGATCTAAAAAAAAGTATGATGATACATTACAAAAATGAAAAGATGCTGACATAGAAAAGATGACATTGAGGCAGAATCTTGAGGAGTCATAATTGAAAAGAATTCAACAGGTACTTTTGATTATAAATAATGCAAAGTACACGCAGTTTTCCTAAAGTACACGCAGTTTTAATGCAGTTTTATTTGATATTAAAAATAATGCAAAGTACATGCATTATTTCATTAAAAATAATGCAGTTTTATTCAAGTATTGCTTATAATATAACATTCTTTTTGTATAACAGGAAAACAATAATAAAATCCTTAATGACGAAATTTTGGAGTTGAAGAAAATGCTTGATAAATCAGCATTGAAAAAAATGATCAGGTATATATAAAGTACAATAGATATATAGTACACGCATTTACTTTCTAAAGTAAACGCAAATTATGATGAAAGTACACGTGTATATTATAAATTTTATAAAGTGCACGTATTTTATAATACATGTGTGTATATTTTAAAATACACGCAAGAGAAAATGAATCATTGTTTAAAAAAATGCTTACAATCTAACATTCCTTGTTAAATATATCAGACAAACACTAATAAACAACTCATGGACGAAATTTCGAGTTTCAAGATTGAATTAGCCTCAAAGACAGTTCAGGACACCCCCAAAATACCCAAAATAAAAGGGCCTCTTATTAGAGGACAGAAGAAAAGAAAAGTTGACAGCAAAAACGAGAAGCATGAACCAATTAAGAAACAAAAAGAGTCAAAGCTGAGAAAAGGCCCTCTAACAATAGCTCAACGAATGAAAGAAACTCACTTCAAGCTTGAAGTAATCAAAGTATACAAATATCTCGATGAAGCTGCAAAGAAAAAGATTGAAGAGTTTATTCAAAAAGCCGAGCCAGGGTAAAGTGTATTGTTTTATGATTTATCGCTTCGCTAATTTATATTTTTTTTGGTGCAAAAGAATAAGGTTATTATTATTATACAATTCTTATTGCTTATATAAAATGCAGGGAGTTTATTTTCCAAGGGCTGGTTTCGTATGTCCCATGGAAAGATTTTGTTGAAGTCTTCAAGAATCAAGAAATTTCAAGTCAAGTATGTAGTCCAAATATTAGACATTCATTAAATTTCAACATTATTATTTCCTCACCATTTTATATTGTGTGAAACAGATAATACTTGCCTTTAGTGAAGTATTGAGGTTAAAATTGTCAGAGGAAGGGCTATCCCACTCACACATTTTTTCTGATTATTGTTGGGTAAGTACAATTAAACCGAAAGCTTTGTGAAAAAAAATTTCTGTTTTTTTTATTAACACAATGTCTATAATTTTTATTCAGATAGAAGCTTGTAGCAAAAATGAAGTCAATAAGAAGGGGGAGTTATACAGAGATTTATTTGAATACTTAGGCACTTGTAATAATTTGTTCATTGTACTAAGACATATCGTAGGACATTTCACATTACTTGTGATATACAAAAAAGAAAATAAAGTGGTCCACATAAATTCCCTTCGACCGAACGACAAGGAAAAAAACACAATATACTTCGATGATGCGAAAAAAATGGTTAGTGCCTAAACTTAATTAATAATGTTACCTGTACTTATATTATACACGTGTACTTTATCATATAATGCGTGTACTTTGTATTAGTTGCACATAATCACCCAGATTATCAAACTACACGCATCATATTTTAAAATACACGTGAAATGAACCAATACAAATTACGTGTACTTTAATATTATGCGTGTACTTTTAACTCTTTAGGTAAAGTACATGCATCATATTTTAAAATACACGTGATATGAAAAAATAAAATATTCGTGTACTTTAATATTATGCGTGTACTTTTCACTCTTTAATGTCCATATACTCTTTTATTTGTATACACTAAATATTTGTCTTCTTAACAGTTTTCTATCTTTCAAAAATTTCTGTACCTATTGAAGACTGAAGCAAGAACAATGAAAAATAATGGTTTCAAAACTCAGAGAAAGTTTGATGAGGGTACATCAAATGAGTTTACATTGGATGACGATCCATTGACAGAGCAAGAAAAAAGGATAGTAGATTTCTTGCTGGAAAGTGATCTCAAATTTGACCTAATAAGAGATTATGAATGCCCTAAGCAATATAATGGGTAGGAAAAAACTTCATTTCTAAAAATTACTAATTTGTATATTTTCAAAAAATTTCATTCACATCATACTAATTTGTATATTTGTTTTATTTTAATTTCAGGGTTGACTCTGGGGTGTTCTGCATGTACTACCTTGAACAAATTAGTAGAAACAAGGAAATGCAAAAATTATTTGAAGACCCTGACATGCTAAAACACAGAGCATATGTACTAAGGGAAATTCTTCTATCAAAATATTTCTTCCCCCGAAAGGAGAAAAAACTTCTATAAATTGATTCAAATACAAACCATATTTGTAATTTGTTTTGTGTTATATTGGTTATTATTTACAATCCACGTAAGGTATAGACAAACAATGTACCTGAGTGTTATGAAACAATGTACACGCATTTTAACTAAAACTACAAGTGATAATTACTAAGTACACACATGCATTCTTCAAAGTACACGCAATATAAACAATGTACATGCACTGGTTAATGTAATAATTTTTTATTTTTAATTGAAAACTACTTTATATATTTATTCAGAAGGACACAATAACCAAAATCAATTAATTAAGCTCAACTATCCACTTTCCAACTACTTATGGTCAAAGAAATAAATAGCTTTAACTTTTCCTATAAAAGAGAAATATCTGTTCCTTTCTTAACCATTACATCTAGGGTAAAGATTACATAATGACTATTCCAGCAGAAAAGTTGCGAGATACTCTTGATAGAGATGAAAGAAATAAAAAAAATAAGTCAAATTACGAAAAATCTTTCCTCATATGAAACAGACTTTGAGCAGTTTCAAACATATGTGAGGGAAGGATGCTCTCGACTTCCACCCAATCCCATAGATTTATTTAATGTGGATGAGGACCCTCCTCAAACACATGAAGACCTCATGTCTTTCTATAGGCAAGAAGTTCCCTTGAAAATCGCCAAGCTGAAGGAGAAGAAGGCTCACTATGAAGGCCTTGTAGCTGTCATAGAAAAAGAAATTCGACACTGGTCGAATTTAATTAACTCTCTTCCTGACACCATAGATGCCTTTAACAAATTTCCCTAATAGAAGCCTTCTTCAGTTTTTTCAGCTTTTGTTATGTAAAAAAATTGTACTTTATTTTTCTGTTTTAATAAAAAATTTATAATGCATGTATTATCACTTATATCATACACCAAATATAGTCAAGTACACGTGAACCTTTATAAAAATGATTATGTGTATTGTAAAAAATATAAACATTTTTATCATTTATTGTAAAAAAATTGGTATGTCAAAATATGAGTGTATTATCAAAATATGATTCTATCTATTATAAATTATAATACATGCAAGTTTTTATAAAGCACACGCACAAGGTATTGTCCCAAACCAGTATATAAATGCGTGTACTTTATATATTACATGTGTACTTTATAAAGTACACGCATAGTCTATAAAGTACTTGTATAATAATGCCGTTGGTGCGGACCATAATACACATAGAAATTCAAGAATATGAGTGCTCTAAGTGTATTTTATAAAGTACAAGCACATTATAATGTCCAAAACCATTTTCCAAATAGTACATGCATTTATATACGTCTACTTGATAAAATTACATATAGAATACATAAAGTATACGCGTATTGAATTAGATTTTGGTCATATCAATGCGCGTGTACTTTATAAAAACATGCGTGTACACGTATATTTAAAAGCATGTACTTTATATATTATGCGTGTACTTCATAAAGTACACGCATATTATATTTATATTATGCGTGTACATCAAAAAGTACACACATATTTCATCAAGTAAATCTAAATTAAATGCAATTAATAAAGTACACGCATGCTTTTATATAGTACACGCATATTGAACTGACCAAATCCATTTTGAAATGCGTGTACTTTATATATTCTGTGTGTACTTTGTAAAGTACACGCATTGATAAAATGGTATTGGTCATCAAAATGCGCGTGTACTGTACATAATATGCGTATATAAATGTAAAGTACACGTGAACATCAGGAAAAATGATCACATGTATTTTATGAAAAATACATGTACAACTACACAAAAAACAAACTAAAAAATGAGACTAAAAACTAAAATTACATTCACTTATGTGAAACAAATGGTTTATTAATTAATTTATTCAATCAAATGGTTAAAATGAATGAATTCAATAATTTTAAACGTAGTCAAATAGGTTCCTTACAAGTAGACCTGTAATGATCCGTTTTACTACACCTCGAGCAAGTAACTTTTCTTACTGTGATCGCACCAGAAGACTTTATTCTCTTATTTCTTGGCCTGCCTATCGGTCTCTTAGTCATTGGTGGAAGGACAGATAGATTTTCAGGTATAGGAATATTTAAGGAAATCAAATTAGGAAGAGGAACTAGATGTATCGAGTATGATTTTCTGTAGAAAGATACCTTATAGTACTCCTCAAAATAATCATAAATACTGGCCCCTTTCCTCCATACAACACAAATAACATGAGAACATGGAAAACATCTAATCTGTCAACTCTTACAAGAACAAGCCCTTTCTCCTAAGTCAATTGTTGCTCTCACTTCTGAATGAACTTCAAATACGTTTTGACTTGAGCGACTAATAATCCAATGTCGGCTTCTATTCCAATTTTCATTCAGTAACTCTTGAAAAAAAGGACATAGCTCATTTGTCCAAGTGTCAGACTCAACAAGTTTGTTTGCATTGAAATTCATAATCTTCACTCTCAATTTATCAAGCATATTCATTACTGGTAAATGCCTTTCCTCCAATATCCATGAATTGAATGACTCCGCGACACTAGATGCCATGTCACCATACCGTTTACCAAGGAAATATGCACAAGACTAATTCTCGGGAGGCAAACTATAAATGAAATCAGCAATATCAGCTCCTACTTCCTTATTCAATGTTTCAATATTCTTTTGAAATATATATACTAAGACAACATATGCACAAGACAAAAAATCTTTAACAATTTTCTTTCAAAATCCAGCACAATTCCCAGGAATTTTCTTTTTTATATTTTCTTGTAAATGATGTATATAGTAGGAATGTGTAGACAATGGGAAGACCCTCGAAACAGCTTCAAGTAATCCATTATTTCGATCTGATATAAATGTTATGTTTCGATATTGCTCAACTAGTGCACTATGCAAATTGACAAGAAACCACATCCAGTTATCTTCGGTTTCAGAATCAACAACAGCATATGCAACAGGAAAAAGACCTGAAATATAAAAATAAATCAAAATTAAAATAAATAACATATCCATGTAAAACACATCGTAATTTGATGCTGCTGGCGCAGACCTTAAAACACATGGGAAATATATGATGTGTTTAATTTAAATTATTTATAAATAACAAGACAAAACAAAAAAATGTACAGTACACGTGATAAAGATAAAAAGATAGGCATGTTTACTTCCCAATCTTTTGCTTGTACTTTGAATTAGTTTCAAAAAACAACACTAACATCAACGTACAGGCATAGTACAGGTGAACTAAGCAAAGAAATTCAAAGGTAGTTTACATTTTTAACGTGTACTTGGCTTTATTATTTCTAAATAACAACACATATCAACAAAGTACACACATAAAAATGAAAAGTACACGTGAAATTAACAGAAACATCCACGTGTACTTGACATGTGTTACACGTGTACTTTAGTTTGTATTCAACATAACATCATCATCAAAGTACACGCATAAAAATGAAAAGTACACGTGAAATTAACAGAAACATTAACGTGTTCTTGACATGTACTATGCGTGTACTTTAATTTGTATTCAACATAACAACATCATCATCAAAGTACACGTATTAAAATGAAAAGTACACGTGAAATTAATAAAAACATTCATGTGTACTTGATATGTACTATGCGTGTACTTTAGTTTGTATTCAACATAACAACATTATCATCAAAGTACACGTATAAAAATGAAAAGCACACGTGAAATTAACAAAAACATTCACGTGTACTTGACATGTACTATGCGTGTACTTTAGTTAGTATTACACATAATAAAACATATCATCAAAATACACGCAGAAAAATGAAAAGTACACGTGAACTAAAAAAAAACATTCAAAGGTACTTTATATTTTTATGCTTGTATTTTGATGATTTGGAATGGAACAAACAAAATGTCAATGCAATACACAAGAAAAAATATTTAGAATTAATTTACCATTGTTCCCATTCCTTGCAGTTGCTGATAATATTTTTCCACGGTAACGGCTCTTAAAAAAGGCACCATCAAGAAATAAAACAGCTCTGCAGTATTGAAATCCATAAATACATCCTCTAAACATTACAAATATTCTCTTGAATTTTGTACTCTCATATTCCACATCAAGGATGCAATGCAACCTAGGATTATACTGCAATAGAAGGTCACGATAATTATTCATTAATGCATAAGAAACCTTTTCATCACCATGTATATCAACAACAGCCATCTCTTTCGCATGCCATGCATGTTGATAAGCTATATCAAGACCATAATTCTTCTTCATATCTCTAACTACATCAATTGGTCTCAATAGCGGGTTATCTCTAAGATCATCAGCTATCAATGTTGAAACCAACTTGGAGGCTATCATTTTGGCTGACGGACTACGAAAGACACCTCTATATGTATGCTTATTATTCATTGCACGTTTATAAAAGTATCCATTTATTGTAGATAATGAAGCATGAATTCTCCATATGAAATCCTCAGTAGTCTTTTTAGAGCATTCGACCGTCACTCGAGTTTTATCATTCTTCAAATACACATACTTGAACCCAACCTCAACGGCATACTTTCACAATTTATCCCGAAATTCCACTACACCTCCTTCAAAACACTGCTGCTCATGACTTATATAAGTCTTCCAATCATTCGAAAGATAAACTTTTTACTTACTTAGCTCCACACCTCCAAGATAAAAGTCATTTTCAATGCAACTATTAAAATCATTTGCAGTGCCTGATGATAAAGACTCTAACCTCTGTGTATTTGTATCACCATAGTCAACCCTCTCAGAACTTGTATTACTGTAGTCAACCCATTCAAAAATTCGATTAGAGCATTCAACCCGTTCACGACATGTATTACTTGACAATGCTAATGAATCAATGGCATATATCCAAATGAAATTAGCTTTCACGATCAATTGTGATCGCAGTATACAACAAATATCATTATCACAAACCAACATGAACCGACATTCATCACCAAATGAATACGTCAATGAAAAACTCCCACTTCTCAAATTAGTAAACCTAATACACAACTCATTGCATATGAAATCTAATGAGCTATCTTCAAATATTTTAATACAAGCCATATTATCCAAATAACAACACCTTGCTATTATACTACTTACCATAATGTCCTACAGTAAAATAGAGACGAAAAATATTTACTTCAAGGTCAATAATTTTAAAAATGTGTGAAATAATTTAATGCACGAAATATCAAAATGTTTATATATAATTAATATAAATTACAAGCACTATTTAAAAACCTATACATGAAGCAATAAAGTAGACGCATATTTTCAAAAAAATAATAATGTCTACTTTATAAATATTGCGTGTACTTTGAAAACTAATGTCGAACTGGTTAGTTCTGCTGGCGCGGACCTATATCAATAAGTGATTCAATACCAATTCAAAATCAAGTACTCTTAAAATTAGAATGAAACATCAATAATATTCATTCAGCACATTCAACTAACAATTACAAATATTGATAAATATAACTTATATATGAAGAATCCAAACATAAATGCATAAAAAATACAAAATCAAAAGATATACATATAAAACATATAAAAAGCTATTCAATCACATGAATTACGAAATTACAACGAGTCTCTTGAATCAAAATAAAGTACATTGACCTATTGTAATCGATCGAAAATAGAAAAATCAACTGCTGATAAAGACAAACTTACAAATGATAGAGCCAATTGATACATGTAGAATCGATTAAGAACACCGTAATCGATTATTCGACAGACGAAAAAAGCATAAAAATTGATGTTATTTTCGATTTCGGAGAATAGTGGTTAGTTGCAGAGAAACCTCCAATAGCCGATTAAGTTTTCGATTTTTTTAGATTGACAGTATTTATATGTTGGACCTAATCGTTTAAAATTTGTTTCACTGTTTTTTTTGTACAAAATGTTTAGTCAAATGAGTAGACCGTAAAAACCTATAAATATTATTGTTAGGACTGTAAATCGGGCTGGGTGAGTCGGCTTGGGGTTGCTCATGCTCGGCCCGAACTCACTTATCCATGCTCAAGCTCGAGCTCGAGCTCGGCCCGAATTATTTTTTCCCACCTAGGCCCGAACTCGGCTCATATATATTACGGGCTTCGGGCCCGATTTCAATTTTTTTTGTTAAAAAAGTTTGAATTAATTTTTTTTCTTGTATTTCCATCATGGACAAAATTACACATTAAAATCTAATTGATATTTCGCGAAATAAAATATATAATTATGTAATGTATTAAATTAAAACAAGGAAAATAAGAGTGAAAACCTACAAATGCCTATTAAATTTCATACATTTAACAAAATTTGATCACTAATAAAAGTCTATTGTGATTTGAGCAATTATTAAATCAAATACCCATAATGAGATTAATAATAAAATCACAAAATTAAAAATTACATGTAATTTAATGTATTATGACAAATGATTTTTTTTTTTTAGCGTGAAAACAACACCTCCCTTTTAAAAGTTAAAAGAGATAAAAGAGATGTAATGCATATCAAAAGTGAGTTGAGGTTCAAATTCACGAATTACCATCCCAACAACAAAAGGCCCCAAACCATTATTATTGGCAGAATTAGAAAATAAAAACAGGTTCATATACAAATGGCAACGGCCTTTCATCTTTGTGGCTGTAACCCTTCAAAAGTTTGCCTTCTAAAAACCCAATTGATCCACCTGTACCACTAAAAAAGATGGCCTCTTTCCCCCAATCTCCCTGGTTTTGTACTCTCAAACCCATCAATAGTAATAGTAATAGTTGTAGTGTCACCTTCAAGGTTTTCTCATCCTCATCACCCAACTCACTGGGTAACTCTTCAGACCCCGACCCGGTAAAAACGGACCCTGTGAAGCTTGCATTTGAGAAAGCAAAAGCATATAGGAAATCCATAAAATCAAACCCCAATCAAGAAATTATTCAAAACCCACTTTCAAAATCTGCTGAAATACAGAAAAATGAAGATGGGTCAGGCTCAGGACTTGCCAATAAGGAGGTCCCACTTGCTGTTAGACTTGCAATGGAGAAAGCAAAAGAGTATGGGAATAACAAACATGTTAAGGAAGGTCACTTCTTGTTCTTTGAAACATTTGCTTTTACTTCATATTTTATACCTTCAATTATTGTATCTACTACATCCGTCCCAAATTAAGACTCCATTATTCCTTTTTGGGCCGTACCAAATTACAGTAAGCGAGTGTTGGCCTTGGCTGTTGATTGATTGTATCCTTCGGTACAAAAAGAAGATATGGACACTTAATTTGAGACGGCGGGAGCATATGTTATTTGAGAAAATATTTGTAAAACTTCATTGGTAGGATGAGAAATTTTGAATGAAGTATGTTACTTGAATAAAGCTATACATAGGTTATATAAATCAGTTGGGATGTTGTTATGACAAAATGTGTCAGCCTAGAAATACCCAAGTTGGAGCAATATTGAAATGAAGTATATTACTCGAACAAATTCTATAAAATAGTTAGTATGAATCAGTTGGGATGCAGACTTAAATGGCCCTTAAATTTGGTGTTTGGGAACTCCAAATCTAGTAAGGGCGTGTTTGGAAACCCGAATTTCATGCTTCGGAATTGGAATTGAAAATTTTACCAATTCCAATTACAAAAAGAAGTTATGGACTCTTAATTTGGACGGAGGGAATATGCTAAATGAGAAAACATTTGGAAAAATTCATTGGTAGGATGAGAATTTTTTAATGTAATTCATTGGTACTTGAATAGAGCTATACATAGTTTATATAAATCAGTTGGGATGTTGTTATGACACAAAATGTGTCGGCCTAGAAATACCCAAGTTGGGGCAATATTGAAATGAACCAAGGTTATAAAAGGCACAAGGCGTGGTCGAAGAGTAGAGTTCAAGTATATTACTCAAACAAATTCTATAAAATAGTTACTACGAATCAGTTGGGATGCAGACTTAAATGACACTTAAATTTGGTGTTTAGGAACTCCAAATTTAGTAAGGGTGCGTTTGGGAACCCAATTCCATGGTTTGGAGTTGGAATTGAAAATTTTTCAGTTCAAAATTTTGAAATTCGAACTGGAAATTTTCCAATTCCAATTCCAATTCCAATTCCAATTCCAATTCCATGCCCTAATTGGATTTGGAGTAAAATAACTTCGTAAACTTACTAATTTTGATCCAATTCCAAGGCATGGAATTGGAGCTCTCAACCACACCCTTGAGGAAAATGTAGTTGATGTTTTGATCTGATTTTGATTTGTCACTGTTTTCATGCTTCTTAAAGTGAGATTTTTATTGCTTTTCATTGATTGCGACATGATTATGGATGGAGTATATACATATGGAAGTGGATTTTTAGCAGGGTTTTATTGGTAGATGAAAATGAAATATTTTGAAATGGAATGTGAATTGAAGACTGTAATGTGCAATGATGTCTAGGATTGAAGGGAGGAAAGAATGAGAATTTGGGAAACACGGTTGTTGAGAAGAGCATTAGTAAGAAGGATAAATCACCAAAAGTTTCAAGCATGGATTTCGTAGGGTTGAACTTCGCAGATAAGAAGGAGGGCAGGGGACTGCCACCTGGGTTAGTTCCAATATCTGACCCTTTTCCAGATGGGGACTTGCCTGATGTGGAGATAATCGTTGGGGATTCTAGCAAGTTTAAAGATACAACATCATTGAAGCCAAAGACAGATACAAAAGAAAATTCAGATCTTTACAAGCCAAAGGTTTCTACATGGGGTGTTTTTCCAAGACCTAGCAACATTTCAGAAGCAGTAAGATGCCTGTTTATGCTTTGTTAGAAGGATTTAATGCATGTTTTCTAGAGTTTTTTGATTTTTTTTTCCGAAAGAACTATGCATGACGTGAGGGTTAGCGTGCTTGGTATAAACTTTAAAGTCGTTGAAGTGACTTAAGTTTGTAAAATCGATTAAATTACTTTTCACTCACAATTTAATTTCTTGGAATGTATGAAATTTTCTTGACTATAGTGTATATACATTCATATTAAGGATGCAGTTTATTTCACCTACAACCTTTTGGCATCCAAGCTTTAATAACAATTTTGCGACTATGTCTTCTCTACAACTTCACGGAAATCCTCATTTGCCAGATTTAGGTTATCGACCTACGGACTTTTTTTCTTCTTCTTCTTCTTCTTCTTCTTCTTCCAGATCTTTATTCTCGTCAGTTCATAAAGTTATTTGCATTAATCAAAATTGATTCTGTGAACTTACTGTCCACTCAAAGTGCTTTCTTTAACCCTATGAATCAATAGTGCGCCCACCTTAAGACGGAATAATGCATTAATCAAAATTGATTCTGTCTTTAAATTTCTTGATCTCATATTTTCTCAACACCCTTGCATTACACTAATCAATGAACAACAATGCTCTGATGCCAGTATGTATGAAAGACTGACCAAGGCACTTAATGCGATATGTAGAATTATTGCTGATCAAATACCAAATTGACTGAATAGGATCAATATAGTTATGCGAATAAGGATTTAAGCTATGATAATGATAACATAAACCCAGCTCGCACACAGAAGAAGACAAGATTCATGTGGTTCAACTTTTGACTAAAGTTCACAGACCAAGACTCGATCAAATTTATCACTGGGAAATTGAGTTTATGTGTTGTAAGAAGGTGTTTGTGCTTCTCTTTTAACCCTAAAAGTCCAAGACACCTAAATCACCCCCTATAATCTCGTTCATTCTCAAAAGGCCTAAAGTTAAACCTTATATAGGCGGTACATAAAGTACCAAAAGTTGGGCCAATCCCCTAGGCCTGCAAGTCAAATTAACATGTAGCTAATAGGAATAAAGTTTGGCAATGTTGAGGCATCAAGGATATCCTTTGGGCAGAGAAAAAAGTGAGTAGCACTAGTGTCATGTAGAAAAATAGCAGTGCAGGCGGACAGTCATTCTGTGATACGATAAAGTCGAACAGCCATACGGCTTAATATAATGCTTTATTGAATATTTTCAACCTTTTCTTTTCATATTATGTGAGATGATTGTATCGTTGAAATAAATGGACTCTGAATGTTACTTTTGGAACCAGATGCATGCAAGTACGACCCAAAAAAAGAACACGTTACAGAAACATTACACTAACACTGACAGTATCATACCACTTTAAATATGATATAATGTGGTTATACATGGGTTAAACACCCAAGTCTGGTGAGCTAGAACCCACATTCAATCAGTGCCTACAAGTCAAAACACTTCTGTAAATAAATATTTGATCTCTGCAGATTGAGCTTCTTCTGAGATCCATCCAACAAACTTCTGGTCCCTTCTCCCTTGAAAAGGGAAAGAAGATAAATGAGAAAAATAAAAAAGGGGGCCATGAGTTCTAATTCTTCAATTGGAATCTTTTAGGAGATGTTTTAGGTGACAGAATCAGAATGGAATATCTTTTATTATTTCCACATTTTTCTTTTAATTATTTATCCTTTTTAGGTGTCATGGAGAGCAAAACTTGTTAGACCTATATATAAAATCCCCCCCTTTCCCTTAGTAAGGAATTTATGGATATTATTATTCGACAATGAACAATACTGGAGCTTGAGAGGGCTTATTATGATTTTTGAGTGAGTGTTGCGTAAGCCTTCTGCTGCGTATACATCGGAATGCCTTGTTTTGAAATCTCTCTCTCTCTCTCTCTCTTTTGTGACATGATGTTATGGAGCCAGTTCTTACTCCATGCAATTATCTTCTTATTGATATATAGTATGGTGGTGGAAAAACTATTCGCCCTGGAGAGGTGCTTGAAGCAGCAGAAGATAAGGCTGCTAAAGAGGCTCGCACACGACAATTACTTGCGGCCTATAAGAGTAAATATGGTTTAAACATTGACCCAAAGCTAAAATCTGAATGCGAGGAGGTATGCCTGAGAACTAATTATATATATATATATCTCACATTTGTCTATCATTACACATTTCTTGATTAAGAATTATACTCTATAACTCCTTTCTTATTTATAGTGATGTTATGCATAGTTATTGAAGGATGGTGACTCGTTGATGGATCTTGGAAAGCTTAAGGAAGCATTACCCTTTTATGAAAAAGTTATGGATAAGTTGGCATTTAAGGTAACTACAACTCAAGTATATCATGCCAATACAAAAGCTATCATATCTTTCTTTACTATCTTTTGTCCATGCCAAATTTAATTATGACCTACATCCCCCCTCAGCATATATTTATGAACACTTTATTTCTTAGTTGCCCAACATTTTTCCCATAAAGCATAAATGGTATAATATCCGTCCTATAAAACTTTTCCTTTATATTATATATCTACGTCAATTACATAACATCTATGAAACACATATACTCTCGGGAGGTCACATATTTGTTTTGGACATGTTTGGGGCACGGGATACATTGGGATACGCTCAGATTCGCTGGGATACGCGAATCTGAGAGTATCCTAATTTTTGATTTATTTTTTAAATAAACTAAATACGTTGGGATATGCTGGGATTCGTCCGGATACGTTGGAATTACTTTTTTTTCCCCTGTTTTCTTATCATTTTTTCCATTCTGATGTTTTTTTCTCTAGATTTAGAGTTATGTTTTCTTTCATATATTTCATTCTGAATTAAATTTTGAATCCAAGTTATGCTCCTCATTTTTTTTTTTTTTTTCTACTTTAGAGTTCCGTTCCTCCTCAAAAGACAGTTAATTTTGAACCCAAGTTATACTAATATTATGAGTTATTCTGAGTTATGTTTTGCAGTTAATATTGAACGCAAGAAATACAATACTGACTAGTTAACCTACAATTTTACTGTCAGCAAAATTGTCTGGATCGTTTTTTTTCTTTACAAAACTTTCTGAATCTTTTTTTGTTAGAAAAACCTTTTATTTTATATTAATGATGTTCTATTGTAATGGTGTTTGTTTGGTGACAACAATCATCATATTTGACCACTTTAATATAATGGTGTTTGATACTTTACTGTCATCTACTTTCATTATATTCAACTTTATCATTAATATATATAAAATAAAACAATAAATATTTAACGTATCCTAGCGTATCCATATCCTACATTTTGGAAAATTGTGCATCCCGAATCGAGTCGTATCTCATATTACGTGTCGAGTTTGGGCTTCCTAGCATAATATACAAGTAGCATTTCTCAACTGATTGAACCTGATTTAATATTTTGAACAAAATCTGTGTTCCTCCTAAATAATCCGATCTAAATAACGGAACTGATCACTTTGTGGTATCTCTTGACCTTCAAGCTCTAATAGCTATCCACTTGTCTTGTGTGCTCGTACTTCTACTAAAATTGCAATTTTGCACTCGGTTTCAGTCCTGCTCTTCTTCAGCCCTCATGTCAGGCAGTCTATGAATGTATCATAATATATCAAGCCTCCTCATTTTAAGAACAAAGGATCTCATGATCAGTTTTTTATAATATCTATTATGTAAAACTGAAAGCACTTTACTTATTCTTTATTTATTTATTTATTTATTTTATATTATATTGTTGATGTGAAAGAGGTCGTACCTTGGTACGATGGCAAGTGCCTTCGCCCAAGGTACGGTTGGTCTCGGGTTCAAGACATGAAAACAGCCTCTCCATAGATGGGGGATAAGGTCAGCTGTAAGCGAGTGCCTTGTGCACTAGGTAAGACCTTTTTTCTATATTATTGATGTGAAAAATATTATGGATATTATTTTATTAGGATACTTTGAAAAACCGGATTGAGACTTTGCATGAATTTGTTGTCCTCTTTGGAGATAGATAGTGGCTCAAAGTATCGGCCGATATCGAGTTGACTCGGTATCGCAGCGTACCGTTCTGATACTGTGACATGAGTTGAGTAATAGGCGTTCTTGGCTCGAATTGGACCATATCGGTGCAGTCTCGGTCGACTCGAATGATGTCGACACGATCTCGATCGACTCGGACAATATCAGCGCGATCTCGATCGTATTCGAATAATATCGGACAACTCATTATAAATTTTATTTATTTATTTTATATTATATTGTTGATGTGAAAGAGGTCGTACCTTGGTACGATGGCAAGTGCCTTCGCCCAAGGTACGGTTGGTCTCGGGTTTAAGACATGAAAACAGCCTCTCCATAGATGGGGGATAAGGTCAGTTGTAAGCGAGTGCCTTGTGCACTAGGTAAGACCTTTTTTCTATATTATTGATGTGAAAAATATTATGGATATTATTTTATTAGGATACTTTGAAAAACCGGATTGAGACTTTCATGAATTTGTTGTCCTCTTTGGAGATAGATAGTGGCTCAAAGTATCGGCCGATATCGAGTTGACTCGGTATCGCAGCGTACCGTTCTGATACCGTGACATGAGTTGAGTAATAGGCGTTCTTGGCTCGAATTGGACCATATCGGTGCGGTCTCGGTCGACTCGAATGATGTCGACACGATCTCGATCGACTCGGACAATATCAGCGCGATCTTGATCGTATTCGGATAATATCGGACAACTCATTATAAATTTTATTTTAACCATAAAAGCCATTAAATTTGTACCATGCTATTTATAGTTGAATTAAATCCTTACCATATTAGCGATAATGCATTATATCTATTTATTAAAATGTATTAATTATGTATCATTGTGTTTAAACTTCTTTTTTTACTTAAAATATATTTTAAAAAATGAATCATTATTAACTTTAAAATGCATCATTATTTACTTAATATATATTAATATATCATTATTATCTCTCCTTAAAATGTAATTCTATTTAATTAAAATATTTTTAAAAATGTATTATGGAATATATTAATTAAGTATTATTACTTAATTAATAATTTATTTACACCAATGTAAACAATATATTTAACTTTTTTTTTTACTTTTTTATTTATTTATAAAGTTTTGCGTGTAATTTGATCGTTTTGCTTATTTATTACTAAACTATTATGGAATATTGCAGCTAATAAGTGCAGCGCGCATCAGTATAAGTAATTACACAATGCTATGCATAGTAAATGATGCTTTTGTACTTATCTCATTAATCAATAATATTATTTTTATTTTTATAAAATTATATATATAGTTTTTTTCAAATTTTTTAGGGCTCTCTAAATTGCGTATCGTTGCGTATTTGCCTGATACCAAGATCAAGGAAAAAATTGGGGGTTCGAGTCGTAAACTAATATCGCGACTTTGAACCATGATAAATGGAAGACATTTTCCCTACAACTCCATAGCGTGAAGTTAGAGTGCTTTGTTCAAAAGTACTAAAACGTACCCCAAAGATCCAAACGGTGGTGGCAATATGGCTCTTGTTGAAGTGTGATCAACCTAATCTTTTGTCTCCATTGCTTCCACATTCACTACTTACTATAAAACTCGTCTAAGTAAATTTCTCTTTGCCAAACACATTTGTCTTATACTAATCTTAACTCACACGTGTTGCACGTGATTGTAGTCACTACTTTATTAACATTTAAAATAATTATCATTAAGTTTAATAGGAATCATCAAATGTACAAGCCATTTATACGCAATTAACAAACCTAATATTATTTATGATACACCAATCAATTACCTTTATTAGAGTGATATACTTAATGAGATGTTGTGATGGGAATAGGGTCTGCCAGTGACTGAAAATCTGGTTTGAGAGATAAAGGAGAATTTTCTCACATGAACAATACCCGTTATTGTTCACGCGTGAACAGTACTAGTACTAGCTGGAAGATATTTTTTTTATACTAATTGTTTGTTGTTAGTTAAGATATTATTTAAATAAGGTAGTAGGTATATATTAGGATCAGTGTTTTTAAAAGTGCGCTATTGTGTTTTGCGAAGGGAAAAGGCAACGCAAATGGGTCTACTATTTAGGATGCTGCTGTTGTGTGCGTTATTGAGCGCAATTTGGCGTAATTTAGTGCAAAAGCCACACGGTGCCTATTTTTTTTTAAACCTTCAGACTTACCAAAACGAAACGGTGTCGTTTTGGCAAGTACAAAGGTAAAAAAAAATAAAAACGCAGATCCCACTTCATCTAAGCCCCAATCTGAAAAAAACCCCTACCTTATTATAGTTTTAACAGCCCCGTCTCAGTAATACCCTTCCTCAATCACTTTAATAGCCCCGATTTACTGCTCCGATCTTGAAAACCCCCAAAAAAACCCTCATTAACATTTTGGCAGCCCCGATTTACTTTGTTAAGAATTTACACAATTATTTTTTTATTTTTTATGTTTGACAATTTTTTTTTTTAATCTCAAGATCTTTTTTTTTTAATTGTTTTTGAAATTTCAGTTGGTTGTCAAAATAATGTCTACGAAGAAAGATTTTGGGTGGAAATATGCATATGAAAAGGTTTACTTTTGATGTTATTTGTTGTCAATTTATTTATGAAACTTCATGCCTTTTAGATTTTTGGAACAATATGGTCCTATTATTGTGTTTTATTCTTAATGTTGTAGTACTTTATGTCTTCATGACTATATTTGAAGTGATTTAGAGTGATTGTTTGAGCTTATTTATTTATTTATTTATATTTTTTACATGTTTTTCAAATTAAAAATTTGGAATGCACGAATTGCTTGCGCGACGCGACTTCGGAGCCAAAACGCGACACCCTACGCGACCGCGATTTAAAACATTGATTAGGATATTTATTTAGTTTCCTTATGTAGCTAGGTTTCTTCCTCTTCATGGATGTAAAGCCTATAAATAAAGGCCCTAGGTTAAAGTTCAAATTCAATTAATAGAATTCAGATTTTGATTGCGCTTGTTGAGTATTGTGTGTAAATTTCGCTGCGTTTACATCAATTGGTAATCAGAGCCACGTCCCTTTTGGATTGCCATAGTCGTCATAATGTTTCAGCCACCATGCCTTTGAATACAAAAACCATGACTTTTTCTGAAGATAATATTACAAAGATGATGGAAGAACTTCGTGTAGAGGCTACCAGGCAAGGACCTACCAAAACCAACTCCGCCAAACCATCATTGCTGCACTGCTAAGCCTGTCAGTGGCCAGCCACCATGCCGAGTAGTCCCAAGCACTCTCCTGCCTAGTTGCGTCACCGTCAAATGTTACAGTAAGCCACAGTCAGGCCACCGCTGCAATAGCCTAAGAAGCAGCAGATACCCGACCTTGCTGGCGACTCAAACATAATGAGAACAGATTTTGAAAGACGAGGCCATTGTGGAAAAAGTCGCGAGCAAGGCCCCACAATTTTTATCGTGTGACCAACTATCGGTGGGTGTAGAAACCATTGAAGGCTACGATGCCATTGCTGTGAGTAGTGGATCTCAACATGGGATCCCGCTCCAATTGTTTGCTTCTCTTCTAAGAAACCTGGATTCCATGAAGGTCTTGGGACATGGATCTTATGTGAAACCGTGAGCCCAAGGATATGAATTTCAAGTCACAAATAGTCTCGAAAATGGTTGGATCGTCCTAAGGCCGTGACACTCACCATTATGCTCCGAACTTTGTCCGAATGAGGATCGAAGGTGCCATGTTTGTGGGCAACAGGGCCATTTGAAATATAAGTGCAAATGGGTTGCCATAAAGAAATCCAAAAGGAAAAGCCCAAGTCGAACAAACCATACCTTGAGCCGTCATCCGATTCCTCCATTTCGCCAAGTGAAGATTCTCAGGCGGATAGTAATGACGGTTCTCCAAGTGATGATAATTATGATCCATTCGCAGAGATGCGAGCTGAAGAGGGTGATATCTCTCGCCTCATTCGAATGTTGAACAGGAATTTACACAGATATGCACGTTGAGGTCCCAACATTTGAAGGTAAACTAGATGGTGATGTTTTTATAGATTGGCTAAATTCAGTAGAAAAGGTGTTTGAACTTAAAAACTATCTAAATTTGTATGCTTGGTTGCTACTAAACTCATGGGTCATGCCAAGATGTGGTGGAACGGAACTTGTCAATCCCATCGGTAGGCGGGTAAACCACCTTTCACAACATGGAAAAAAATGAAGGGGTACTTGAAGAGGGTCTTCATTCCTTTAGGATACGAGAGGGATCTCTTCACCAAGGTTCAAAAAACGAAATTTAATGACTGTTGCCGATTACACTGAAGAGTTTCATCTCTTATATACACGGGCCAATTTCAGTGGGAGTAAAGAACATAAGGTGAGTCGTTACATCAATGGGCTTTAAGATAATATACGAGCTAAGCTTTACATGAAAAACATATTAAATCTCGACAAAGCTGTGGATTATGTTGTAAGGGCTGAAGACTGTTTGCGAATTAAGGTTGAGAAGGCATTTACTGCAGTCGCACCTACTGAAAATAAAGCTATCACGACGTGGGCAGGGATGACTTCTAAGTACTTTTCATGTGGGGAGGTGGGTCACAAGATGTTGAAGCGTCCCAAGAAGAAAAAGTTTGTCCTAATTACAGAAAAAAGCCCACTGAATCTGAATTTGCGAAAGAAGAACAATCCTTAATTACCCGCATTCAAGTGCCACCGGAGACAAGTGACATACCGCTTTGAAGCTTAGGACGAGCTTGTTCTTGGGAGGAGGGAGTGATGGGAATAAGGCTACTAGCCAAATTCTAGTTTGAGAGATAAGGAGAATTTCCTTTAACACGTGAACAGTGCCAACTGGAAGATTTTTTTTTTAGTAATTAATTATCTAGTATTAGTAAGATATTATTTGAATAAGGAGGTAGATTTATAATAGGATATTTATTTAGTTTCCTCATGTAACTTGGTTTTTTCCTCTTTGAGGATGTAAAGCCTATAAATAAAGGTTCTAGGTTAGAGTTTAAGTTCAATTAATAAAATTCAGATTTTGATTGCTTTTGTTGAATATTGTATTGAGTATTGTTTGTGTAAATTCTGTTGTGTTTACATCAGATATAATGAAAAAGGACATGATATCTTGTGGTTTAATCAATGATATATCACCGTACATAACGGAATGGAAAAATATGATTCATGTAGCCGAACCCAAATAATTGGGAAAAGGTTTTATCGAGATGAGTTGAGTAATGATTCATCATAAGATGCCCATGAAATGGGGTGATTAAATATAATAAAAATTGGTTAATAGAGGGAAAAATAAAAAATAATATGTAATTGCATGTAGGGGTGGCAATTTTTGACACAAAACGACATGCATGACACGAAATTGACACAAAATTTCGTATTTGTGTCGTATTCATGTCAATTTATTGACACGAAATTGATCTGAAATTGGCATGACAAACAGGAAATCTATATAACTATATAAAAACTGTAGACCCAAATCATGTGAGGTTGACGCGTGGCAGTAATAAAGGTTGGCTTTTATATAGTTATTAGGTGCATTTAATGATTAATCGTGTGTATGGGGTATATAAATAGCGTCGTTTCGGTTGTTAACACGCAGGTTTAGTAGATTAGGTGCATTTAAAGATTAAGCGTGTGTATGGGGTATATAAATAGCGTTGTTTCGGTTGTTAACATGCGGGTTTAGTATTGGTTGTTTCGTATGCCGGCGGAAGTGTCTCTTTGGTTTCAGAGTGCCACTTGGTCTGAGTCATCATTACCCTTTGAGACTCTTTGGTTACCCAGATTTTGTATAGAAGGGGGATTACAGTTCCCTTATTTTCTCACCGTTCCAAACTCCTCATCTTAGAGCTTTGCAAAAAAAAAGATCACCCATCTTTGTTTTGTGAGATTCCGACTTTGTTTGCTATGGTTTCAACCATTATTTATGGTTGTTTATTTTTGCAGTGTTATTTCTAGCTTTGCTATCTATATTAATACCATTGTTTTTAGGTTTGCTTCATCAGATGATGAATAAGGCACTGAGGTTGTGCGGAGCTTAGGGAGCAGTTGGGGGTAATGGGTTTTGGTTGAGTATTGTGGAACTTCTCCAGGTGAGTTTTATGGAAGCTTAGTAGGTAGGGGGTAGAGTAAGTGAGAGAGTAATAGTTGTGAAAAAATTGACAGATGTTGGTTTGTGTAGCTGGATTAGGCGTGGGGGATTGTTGGGTTTTGGTATCGGACAAAGTGGTAGGAACAAGAGAAAATGGTTTTAAATTAATTGTTGAGTTGGCATTTAGTGTGGGTGGATATTGAAAATGGGTTTTATTTTTTAAGTTGGGATAGTCATAGATGAAGCTTCCCAAATCAGATATGATGTTTTTTTTATATATACAGATCCCACATATATATATATATATATATATATATATATATATATATATATATATATATATATATATATATATATATATATATATACACGGCCACGCATCGCCTGGCCTTCATGCTAGTGTTTAACATGAAACCACGACTAAGTGACACGAATAGCCACGGCAGTTCCCATCTTAGAAAACTAAGCGTACAAGTCTAACCGCACTTAATTAATCTACACCATCCATTTTCAATCATTCTTTCCACCTGTCCCCATCTTAGACAAAGCTCCCACTTGAAGACATAAAAACCCCCTAAACTATCCCTATCATTTCAGCTGCTGATAACACAACAAACAAATCCACAAACCTTTCTCCTCATTCTCCTCCTCCTCTTCCATTCCATTCCAAATCCAAACCCTACTCACAAAACCCAATCCGAATCACAATGAAAGCAAACAAGAGGGCCAAAGTAACATTTGACGCTGAAAAAATAATTGTGATCAAAGATGTGGATGAAAACGATCGGGTATGTTCTCCCTTTTTTTTTTCTCTCTTCCGATACGCATCAAAGATCGGGTCTGAACCTGATGTGGAATCTTTGTATGATTTTTGGAGTAGTGAGGGGCAGTGCCGTAATATTTGATTTTTTTGGGATTCTTTTCATTTTTTTTTTATGTTTTATGTTCTGAAGTTTTTTCTTGGGGTTCAGATTTCATATTGCGAAGATTTCCTTCGAGATTTTTTTGAGAAGATTTCTTTATTTCAGATTTCATAATGTTACAAACTGTAGATAATATGTTATTTTAGGATAATATGCAGATTTTTGTTATGTCTAAATGCAGATTTTATTTATTTATTTAATTTTGGGAAAGTCTTCAATAATTGTCTCGTGTCTGTCGTGTTTCTCATAGCAAATGTGGCTGTCATGTTAATGTCTTTTTGACAACTGAGCAGTTGATAGCCTACAATATGGCCATTTAGTATTTATGTATTCTAATTACCTCCTGTCGGATCTATAGCCGCCATCTCACCTACAACCAATTGGTTGAGGGTCAGCCATTAATCTTTTACAGGCCGACTTAACAATGTGCCCCGGAGCAAGACATTTGTTGTGCTCTCATTCCAACATTACTTAATACTTATATTGCTGAAAGAATCCAAAAGAAAAAAGTTGATAATAATTTATTAAGTCCCGTTTTGTTGTCCCAAAATTGTATATTGGTCCATTTATAAATTGGCCCATTAATTGTGTTTGGTTTCATTAATGAAATGATTCATTAATTGACCCATTTTAGATCATGTGTAAAGTTTGAAATTGGGGCATTTCACCAAAAACGTGAAATGCATACATTTGAAATAGAAGTATTTTGCATATGCTCATCCCGATCCATAATCTTTCTCTCTCTCTCTCTCTCTCTCTCTCTCTCTCTCTCCCTTTGTTTTTGACTTTTTTCTAATGGAACCTTAACATCAATTTCAAAATACCAAACATCGCATAAAATTGGATTTAAACTCATTTTAAATCCATTCATTTACAATTTATTAATTCACAATGAACCATTTTACATAATTAAACAATTTGCGCAACTAAACAGGCCCTTAGGTATTTTTATTTCAACCCACTTTTCTTTTTTACACACCCCACATGCAATGCACCCACACTAATAGGTCCATAAACTATCAATACACCCAAGGAGTGGGGTGCATATAGCATTTTAAATTTAATTCATTAGATCGTGTTTAATTCATTATGATATACATGTTTTCTAATTCCTTTTTATGCAAATAAGAAGGTAGGGCCTCCATTCTAATCTAGTTCCCCAATCAATTTACCTTTATTAAGATCCAAACTTGCAGCTAATAACCAAATACTGAAGAGAAAAAGTATCACAATCATCCATAGTTTTCCAATCATAGTTAAACAATCACGTGCTAGTAGTTAGGGCACAACTTTCAGATTTAGACTGGGACAAATTTTGGCATCTACTTCGTTTTGAGTACAGGCGAAGCCGTGTCTTTATATTCCTCCAAATCTTGATTTGAAATGCTGATGGAGATGTATCACTAAAATATTCTTATCAACTTACAATTTTTTTTGTTTAAAAAAAGGTGTAGCAAAGATTTCTCTGAAATCTTGCATTAGAGAAAATAATTCTTGCAAATTAAAGTATGATGAAGGGAGATGAGTAACATAGTTTGAGAACAAGTAAACCAATAGGAATTTGTGTAGGCCTATTCATCGTTCAGTGATTTGCCTCATTTTTTGGAAAAATATAGAAAACAAAAGAGAACTGGAGAAGAAGACACTGACAGAGGTATTGTTTCAAGGGGTGAGAAGCATGCCATGTGAGAGAGAGAGAGAGAGAGAGAGAGAAGAGAATGATTCATATATCTAATTATTAGGTGGGGTGGAGAAATTTGGGTGTTAAGTCTTTTTGCAATTATATGCTTATAAATTTTTAGAAATTTTGATGGGTTGTATAGATAAAAATTGTGGGTTGAAATAATAACACCCTTTATTTATTCTTAAGGTATGTCGTCATACTACCTTTGGAACATTTTTGCGTGTTTGATTGTAAATGTTATGAAAGAGACTTAATACCAGTTGGGGCATTGATGTGAATCTAAGAATGCGGAAGCGTTATTGTTACAACTACACAACACCCCCCCAAAAAAATCCAAACTAAGAACATGAGTTTTTCTTGCTCTATATTCTTTTTTTCAATATTTAAGTCTGATTACAAATGAGTGTCAAGGGCCTATTTATAGGAGAGGTTAGCTTGCTAATCACGCTAATACCTGAAAAGATAAAGAAAAGGACAACTAATAACTAAAAAAGACTAATTAGCCCCAAACATGCTTGAAGACTAATAAAACACTAAAAAATAAAAGAAAATGGCAATAAACCCGAAACTAAAAATGCAAAATAAAAGATAGTCTTCTCCCGGGAGCATAACTATGCGCCACGCATGGTTCAAAGTCTCGGTATCGGCCACTCGATTCGCGGTATCGGTCACGGTATAGGGCGATACGCAAAGATACACTATTTAGAGAGCGCAAAAAATTCCGAAAAAAATCTAGAAATTTTTAAAAAAATACGATTAACAATGTGGACCAATCAGATAAGTTTAAAACTATCTTTTAATATGCATAACATTGTACAATCGATTATATTGACGTTCTGCGAACTTGCCAGATTCAATGTTCCATAATAAATCAATGTTTTTTTTTCACGGAGGATACAAATATTATGTAACTCCGCCTGTGTCGTGCTTAACTTCTTATTTTTTTGACACTGCCGGTCCCAAGCCCGGAAAAAGGAGGAGGGTTGCGTTAGGTAGCTGACAGCCAGCGTAAAACTTTGTCAGATCCTTATGAACATGAATCCTATGAATATACGTGCTAATGCTAGGGCATTCCCCTTAAGCGATGCGTTGCGCCTGCCACCGGGTGTCTCGAGAAATAGGCAAGGGGCGTTGCGCCTGCCACCGGGTGTCTCGAAAAATAGGCAAGGGGCGTCGCATCGGCGCCCGGATGCGACGATAAATATGCAAGGGTTCCTGCAACAAGCTGGACGTGTGCGGGTAAAGAAGCTAGTCCAGGATACTAGACTTAGGTTAGCGACTTGGAACATAGGGACTATGACAGGAAAAATGATGGAGTTAGTAGATACCATGATAAGAAGAAAAGTTAACATAGCTTGTTTACAAGAAACTAAATGGGTCGGTGAGAAAGCTAGAGAAATAGAAAATACAGGATTTAAATTATATTATACAGGAAAACATAGAAATAAGAACGGAGTTGGAATAATAGTAGATAAAAACTTTAAGGACGATATCGTAACCGTTATTAGGAAAGGTGATAGACTTATACTTGTAAAATTGATATTAGGTGAAAACATAATTAATATTGTTAGTGCTTATGCACCTCAAGTAGGATTAGATGAGCACACTAAAGTACAATTTTGGGAACAAATGGATGAACTAATTCAAGAAATACCCCTAGGTGAGAAAATCTATATAGGTGGAGATTTTAATGGCCATGTAGGAGAAGATCGTGTAGGATATGAGATAGTGCATGGAGGACATGGTTTTTGAGATAGGAACGACGGGGGAGAGTCTATCTTAGATTTTGCGATGGCTTATGATTTTGTACTAGTAAATACATGTTTTAAAAAGAGGTTTGAACACTTAATAACTTATAAAAGTGGAACACATAAGAGCCAAATAGATTTTTTCATTACTAGGAAAGGAGACCGATTAACGTGTAAAGATTGTAAGGTTATCCCGGGAGAGAGCTTAACCTCACAACATAGGATAATGGTGTTGGATATAAATATTAAAAATCAATCACGAGTGCGAAAAGTGAAGATTAACCCACGAACTAGGTGGTGGAATTTAAAAGGAGAGAAATTAGAACTATTTAAAGATAAAGTATTAAATGAAGCAACATGGAATAGTGAAGAAGAAACTAACATAATGTGGAATAAGATGGCCACATGCATTAGTAGAATATCAAAAGAAATTCTTGGAGAATCAAAAGGCAAAGGGCCACAGTCTAAAGAAACTTGGTGGTGGAATGAAGAAGTACAGAATATAGTAAAAATTAAAAGGGAGTGCTTTAAAATATGGCAAACAAATAGAAATGAAGAGAATTTTGAGAAATATAAATGGACTAAAAAGGAAGTTAAGAAAGTGGCAAGAGATACTAAGTTAAAAGCGTATGATGATCTTTATACAAAATTAGGAACACAAGAAGGGGAAAAAAGTATTTATAAGCTTGCTAAACTTAGGGATAGGAAAACAAAAGATTTTAATAACGTTAAGTGCATCAAAAGTGATGATTCGAGAGTCCTAGTCAAAGATGATGAAATAATGGAAAGATGGAAAAACTACTTTGAGAGGTTATTAAATGGAGATAATGGGAGTAGATTAGATATAGAGGAACTTAGAGAGACTCGAGAAGATATATTTTTTCGTAGAATTAGGACAACAGAGGTCAGGATTGCTCTAAAAAAGATGAAAACAGGGAAGGCTTTAGGACCAGATGGTATCCCTATTGAGGTTTGGAAGTGCCTAGGGGAGGATGGAGTATCATGGCTTACAAAATTATTTAATAGAATTTTAATGACTAATAGGATGCCCGATGAATGGAGAAAAAGTATTTTAGTATCTATTTATAAAAATAAAGGGGAAATACAAAGTTGTTCAAATTATCGTGGTATTAAGTTAATGAGTCATACAATGAAACTTTGGGAGAGTGATTGAATATAGATTGAGATTGAAGACAACAGTATCTGAGAATCAATTTGGGTTTATGCCTGGGAGGTTAACAATGGAAGCAATCTATTTATTGAGTAGATTAATGGAGAGGTATAGAGAAAAAAAAGAAGGATCTTCATATGATTTTTATAGATTTGGAGAAGGCGTATGATAGGATACCCAGAGATATAATATGGTGGGTTCTACATAAAAGAGGAGTGACTCGCAGATATATTGACGTGATCAAGGATATGTATGATGGTGCGATGACTACAGTAAGAACATCAGCTGGAGAAAGTAGTGAATTTTCAATTACGGTAGGGCTACACCAAGGTTCAACATTAAGTCCTTATCTCTTTGCTCTTGTTATGGATGAGTTGACTGGACAAATACAAGATGAGGTGCCATGGTGTATGCTATTTGCAGATGATATTGTTTTAGTCGATGAGACTAAGATGGGGATAAATGCTAGGTTGAAATTGTGGAGAGAAACTTTAGAAATAAGAGGATTTAAAATAAGCAGAACTAAAACAGAATATGTGGAGTGTAATTTTAGTAGTAATAGGAGGACAAATGGAGATGTGAAATTGGAGGGTCAAGAAATACCTAGAAATAATCATTTTCGTTATTTAGGATCGATTATACAAAAAGATGGAGATATTAGTGATGATGTTACGCATAGGATTAGAGCAGGCTGGGTTAAGTGGAGAAGTGCGGCCGGCGTTCTGTGTGATAGGGGTATACCTTTGAAGTTAAAAGGAAAATTTTATAGGACGGCCATTAGACTCGCCATGTTATATGGGACAGAGTGTTGGGCAACCAAGAAACAAAATGTGCAGAAAATGAGTGTGGCGGAGATGCAAATGCTAAGATGGATTTGTGGTAAAACTCGAAAGGATAAAATTAAAAATGAACAAATTCGTGAAACGGTAAAAGTAGCTCCTATAGAAGATAAATTGAGAGAAAATCGACTTAGATGGTTTGGACACGTCAAGCGTAGACCAATGGATGCTCCTGTAAGGAAGAGTGATTTAGTTAGTATTGATGGTAACCCAAGGGGTAGAGGTAGGCCTAAATTAACTTGGCGGGATATTATAAAAAAGGACATGATATCACGTGGTTTAACCGAAGATATTGCACTGGACAGAATGGAATGGAAAAATAGGATTCATGTAGCCGACCCCAACTAATTGGGAAAATTTGTTGGGTTGAGTTGAGTTGAGTTGATACAAATATTATGCTTTTACGAAGAAAAATAAATGTTACTTTTTTAGTAAGAGGATAATTTTTTTTTTACAAAGAGGATACAACTAGTATATTCTTTGTATTATTTTTAGTAAGAGGATACAAATGTGTTTTTTAAGTATGTTATATTTTTCTAAAAAAGGATAAAAATGTTTCTTTTTTAGTATTGTTATTTTTTTACAAATAGTGATTTTGACGAAACACTACATTTTTTTTACAATCGTTTTTTACAAAAATGATGCAAATGTTATTTTCTTGCAAAAAATGATGCAAATGTTATTTTTTTATAAAGGGAATGTAAATGTTATTTTTTTTTGTTGTTGGGTTGCAAATGTTTTTTTAAATTGATGGAAATGTTATTTTTTTACAAAGAGGATGCAAATATTTTTTTTACTTGTGTTGTAAATGTTATTTTTACATAAAGGATGCAGATATTATTTTTACAAATGTTTAGAGGATACAAATATTTTTTTTACAATAATTACAATTGTATATTTGTTTGTAAAAGAATAACATTTACGTTTTTTTTATAAATAATAACATAATAAAATATAACATTGGGAACATTATTATAAAAAATAATAACAAATAACATTTGGATCATTTGCATTCTTTAAAAAAAAAACTTGCACATATACAACGCACTAAATTAAACCCACACACACGATGACCAAATAACCCACACACACAACACACTAAATTAAAAAAACAATTAGCATTTCGTACCCCCCCAAAAAAATCACGCTTACCAACACAACATTGGAGAGAGAGAGAGGGAGAGAGAGAGATTCTTAGTAACTTATATCACTCGGTCGATATATCGCCGATATGAGCCGATTCTATCGGGATTTTGCCGATATGGGCCAATTCCATCTCGATATTGCCGATATGGGTCGATTCTACTGCGATATTGTCGATATGGACTGATTATACCGATATTACCGAGAAATTGTCGATATAGGGTTGATTCACATCAATAATTGAAAACTCAACTCGTAACTCGGAATCGGATCAGTGGGCACCGATACCTAGTCAACTCGGGCGTATATTCTTGGTATCGGCCTTGATTTTTGAACCATGGTCGCTATGGATCACTAAACACATCATTCTTCCTGTCTTCGAAAATGCTCGTCCTCGAGCTTGGAGGTTGACTCATCAATGCCACATGATATGAACCAAGAAAAGCTTCGGAGCTCAATCAAACTCAATCAAAACTGGGCAGCCCAACTGTTATTAGTCCCATGTGTATGAACCTCAACAATAATAGGTTTAATAAGTCCAAATTCCGGCGATATCCCTTTATGAAATCCGAGCAGTTAAAAATTGACGACCATATCCGCCTTCTCTACACCACGAGTACATGGTTGCAACTTGGAGTTGTGGACCCTTGAATCTGATTGGACGGTAACTCTGGCGACCGCACCTTTGCGAGTACAATGGCGAAACAAGCGGATTGAAGGCAAGGACATTTCGGAAAGTCGGACCCAAAATGGTAAATAGTTGGAAAATAGATCCCAAGTGGGATGCATTTTTTCATAGAAGTCATGTGTTGTGTCACAAATAGGCCCTAAGACCAATTTTGATCGGATTTGAGGTCAAATATGGGGTGGGGGATTGGATCGGAGTAGGAAAGCCCATTTTTGATGGGTTTGATTGTGGGTGGGCATAAATGAGTGGGAAAAGGGGAAATTAGGGTAAAAATGGGGGTGGGGCAGATTGGGGCTAAAAGGGGGAAGGGTAGAAATGGGTTTTCAGGCTGGAATAGGGTCGGGGGGGGGGGGGGGGGGGCTAGGGTTTTGGTTGTCATATGGTGGGAGAGGGTGGAAGTATGGTTTGAAGACGTGGTGAGGTAGATCGGGGGATGATTGGCGGGTGAGGGATTGTTCCGGGCTCGGCTGGTCGGAGAGAAGGGCTCGCTGATGCTCGGGTAAAACCCTAGCTGTCCAGGGTCGCCAAAGGAGGGGGTGGGCTGCCAATCACCCGGGGAGTGGTCTGGCCCAAGAGAGGGGGGGGGGGGGGGGGGGAGTAGAGGCTGTCGGAGATCTCGTTTTCAAGGTTCTAAAAGGCGCGAGGCGTGGTCGAGGTGTAGAGATCAAGCCTTAGGAGCCAAGGCGTAAAAAAACGTTTTATAAGCTTGCTAAACTTAGGGACAGGAAAACAAAAGATTTTAATAACGTTAAGTGTATCAAAAGTGATGATTCGAGACTCCTAGTCAAAGATGATGAAATTATGGAAAGATGGAAAAACTACTTTGAGAGATTATTAAATGGAGATAATGGGAGTAGATTAGATATATATGAACTTAGGGGGACTAAAGAAAATATATTTTTTCGCAGAATTAGGACAACAGAGGTCAGGATTGCTCTAAAAAAGATGAAAACAGGGAAGACTTTAGGACCAGATGGTATCCCTATTGATGTTTGGAAGTGCTTAGGGGAGGATGGAGTATCATGGCTTACAAAATTATTCAATAGAATTTTAATGACTAATAGGATGCCCGATGAATGGAGAAAAAGTATTTTAGTACCTATTTATAAAAATAAAGGGGACATACAAAGTTGTTCAAATTATCGTGGTATTAAGTTAATGAGTCATACAATGAAACTTTGGGAGAGAGTGATTGAATATAGATTGAGATTAAAGACAACAGTATCTGAGAATCAATTTGGGTTTATTCCTGGGAGGTTAACAATGGAAGCAATCTATTTATTGAGGAGATTAATGGAGAGGTATAGGGAGAAAAATAAGGATCTTCATATGATTTTTATAGATTTGGAGAAGGCGTATGATAGGATACCCAGAGATATAATATGGTGGGTTCTACATAAAAGAGGAGTGACTCGCAGATATATTGATGTGATCAAGGATATGCATGATGGTGCGATGACTACAGTAAGAACATCAACCGGAGAAAGTAGTGAATTTTCAATTACGGTAGGTCTACACCAAGGTTCAGCATTAAGTCCTTATCTCTTTGCGCTTGTTATGGATGAGTTGACTGGACAAATACAAGATGAGGTGCCATGGTGTATGCTATTTGCAGATGATATTGTTTTAGTGGATGAGACTAAGACAGGGATTAATGCTAGGTTGGACTTGTGGAGAGAAACTTTAGAAACAAGAGGATTTAAAATAAGCAGAACTAAAACAGAATATGTGGAGTGTAATTTTAGTAGTAATAGGAGGACAAATGGAGATGTGGTGAAATTGGAGGGTCAAGAGATACCTAGAAACGATAATTTTCGTTATTTAGGATCGATTATCCAAAAAGATAGAGATATTAGTGATGATGTTACTCATAGGATTAGAGCAGGCTGGGTTAAGTGGAGAAGTGCTACCGACGTTTTGTGTGATAGGCGTATACCTTTGAAGGTAAAAGGTAAATATTATAGGATGACCATTAGACCCGCCATGTTATATGGGACAGAGTGTTGGGCAACCAAGAAACAAAATGTGCAGAAAATGAGTGTGGCGGAGATGCGAATGCTAAGATGGATTTGTGGTAAAACTCGAAAGGATAAAATTAAAAATGAACAAATTCGTGAAATGGTAAAAGTAGATCCTATAGAAGATAAATTGAGAGAAAATCGACTTAGATGGTTTGGACACGTCAAGCGTAGACCAATGGGTGCTCCTGTAAGGAAGAGTGATTTAGTTAGTATTGATGGTAACCCAAGGGGTAGAGGTAGGCCTAAATTGACTTGGTGGGATATTATAAAAAAGGACATGATGTCATGCGGTTTAACCGAAGATATTGCACTGGACATAATGAAATGGAAAAATAGGATTCATGTAGCCGACCCCAAATAATTGGGAAAAGGCTTTGTTGAGTTGAGTTGAGTTGAGTAATTATTCCAAGGCTAGTAATATAATAAAATAGTACATACCTTGAATTTTGAAAATATATCCATATGTTTGGTAGCCATCTTTCTCATATTCATGCTCCATAACCAATTTTGTCAACTAATCATTTGTTTTTTTTAAAAAAAAGTGTGCCTTAAGCCTTTTACCAAGAATAAGGCGTAGGCGATGCGTTTCTCTCAAGCCTCAAGCCTAGGCGGGCCTTTTAGAACATAGCTCTTTTTTAGTGGCAGTGAAGGTTGGCACCTCCTGGAGACTCCAGGGGGTTGGTCGGCTGGTTCTTGGGTGGTCTGACCAAGGTTAGGGTTAGGGTTTGTGGGATTTTTTTTTTTTTTTTAAAGGGTAGGGTTTTTAGGGTTAGTGTTTAATTTGGTGGTAGGTAGAAGACGGTGTTTTATTTATACGAGTTGGTGGTTGTGTGGCGGTATGAGGTGGAGGTGGAGGTGGAGGAAGGTGAGGGTCGAGGGTGGGTGGAGGACGCTAAAAGGGTTGGTATCTCCCTTTTCAGCGGTGATGGAATTTAGGATTTTCATCCACCCGATTCCCTTTTGGACATTTATCAATCTATCGATTGAAGGGTTGCTCGAGTTGGAATATCAACTCGATACCCACGTCACACATCACGACGAACACCAAGGACAAATGCAACTCTGATACCAATTTTATACCAATTTGATGTGAATCTAAGAATGCGGAAGCGTTGTTGTTACAACTACACAACACCACTAACAACAAAAAAAACTAAATTAAGAAAATGAGTTTTTCTCTCTCTATATTCTTTTTTTCAATATTCAAGTCTAATTACAAATGAGGGCCAAAGGCCTATTTATAGGAGAGGTTAGCTTACTAACCAAGTTAATACCCAAAAAGACAAAAAAAGGATAACTAATAACTAAAAAAGATTAATTTGCCCCAAACATGCTTGGAGACTAATTAAACACTAAAAATAAAAAAAAATGACAATAAACCTTAAACTAAAAATGCAAAATAAAAGATAGTCTTCTTCTGAGAGCACAACCACGCGCCACGTATCGCTACGGATCACTAAACACATCAGGCATAGTCAAGCGTATAGTGTTGTATTGTTTAATGGTTCTCACTTATTCCGACTCTTTATTATTCCATCCGTCCCAAGTTAATAGTCGTTGTTTGAAGGTCAAACATTCTAAGAAGAAAATTTACATTCCATTTATACCCTTCTAAATAGAGGTCGTACCTTGGTGCGATGGCAAGTGCCCTGCTCATCCAAGCTACGGTTGGTCTCGAGTTCGAGACATGGGAGCAGCCTCCCCATATATTGTGTGTAAGGCAGCCGGCATCTGCTTCTCCCAGAGCTGCAGTTAAGTGGGAACCTTGTGCACTGGGTACGTTTTTTTTATATATATCCTCCTAAATATGATGAATACCCTAGGACATGCTTACCTACTGAGTTGGGGCACTTGGATCATTCATTGTTCTCGCGTGAGTATAGTTCGGATGGGTATTTTTGTAATCATACCTATGAAGCATGGTCTCGACACGCGACACGTGATTTTTTCAAAAACTAGGATACGACACGCTAGGATACGTAAAATATATAATATATGTTAAAATATATAGTATATATTTAAATATAAATATTAATGAAATAAAATAGATTTTTTTCCATAAAATACATTATTAGAGCATTCTTAACATGAAATTAAGAAAATGGACCATATAAAACAAAATTCAAACACACTTTAACATTAAAAATCATAAATAAGACAAAATCATAATCGCATAAGAAAAAAAAATAAAAAAAATAAAAAAAGTGTCCTTTTTACATGTCCCAGCGTGTCGGCCAGCGTGTCGGCAACGTGTCCCAATGTGTCCTAGCGTGTCTCAGCGTGTCGGCAACGTGTCGGAGCGTGTCGCGTGTCGGACTCGTGTCAAAGCCGACTCGTGGCATCCGGGAGAGTGTCGGTGCTTCATAGAATCTTACCTAGCTTTGTTTACTATTTTTTGAAACATGACTATTAATTTGAGATGGACTAGAAAAGAAAGCAGGGCTATTTATTTGGGACAGAAGGATAATAATTTCATAAAATATTTTTTGCAGACTGAACTTCACGGGATGGCTGCTTTGCAGTGGTCTATTTGTCAAGACTCACTCAGTAGGTAAGCATGTCCAAATATTTATTAAAATCTTTAGTGTACGTTTTAATGTTCCATGCAGGGGAATTGCCAAAAAATGCCTGGAGGCTGGACTAAACATATTTTGTAAAATCCTGTACTATTTTTAATGCAACCATGCATTTTGTTGCAAACCCTTTACGAGCTTTTGTGACAACAAATCACGACTTCTTGATACACATACAGGTATTGGCAACAAATTGCATAGTTGACGGTTTCTTTTTTGGCAAAACATTCGTAATTCATTTTTTTCCCAGTCACTTTACCCTTCCATATATATATATAAAGAGCATTGTTAGTTTGCTTCTTAAAGAATGTGTTTTCTACTTCTCGTCATAAATTCATAACATGTGGCTGAGAATTCATTTGGCATTGTACTTTCAGAAGCAGCGTCCAGAAAATTGAGTTGAAGAAATTGCTTTTCTTGCTAATAAAAAATATTGTTATACTGAATCATGAAAATAAATTTATCTGGTCAGCCGAAGGAGTGTAACAGAAACAGATAACACCATTTTCAAGAGAAGATGTTCCTCAAGACGCTTTAAGTGAAATATTTTTCTGTTCTTAACTCTTGTTCTAGCCTACCAACTTGTTTGAAACGCAATGTCTGGCTAAATTTTCGTTACATAGGGCTACTGGATGATATTCTAAATTTTATAGAAAAAACTTAATGTAAACAATATAGTAAGTCCTAATGATCTAATTTGGCCCTCCACTTTAATTTTCTTCATGACATTCTTATTTTTGTTGTCTTTTTTGTCTCTTCTTTTCTTTTTTTGAAACTTTCAAGCTTTTCATATTCTCTAGTTAACATTGGATTTAATATTCCGATTGCTTCAAAAGCTTGCCCACTAACATCGGATTACGAACTTGTACTCTTTTAATGTGCATGCAGCCATCTTCCGATATGAATGATTTGGTGAGATCAGGGCCGGTCCTGAGATTTATAGGGCCCTGTGTATTTACAAATTTGATATTTTTAAAAATAATATCACTATATATATCACGTGCTTGAAAAAAAATTACTACTCAGTAATGCATACTACAAGCAATCAAAATAATTATAAAAGAAAGCATCAAACAATATATATAGTATTACAAACTTTATAATCAATTAAGAAAAATATGAAAAAATACCACTTGGAATCTGCCTTTTAACATCCCACCAAAGGAAAAGATTCTTGCTTGCTGCTTACAATGGTTGTTAGCATATAACTGAATGACTTTGTTTTGGTCAACAAAAAAAAATGATTTGGCTTTGGATCGAATTAACAGTGATAGGTTGTCATAGAAGACTATAGAAGAAGAAACCGATAGGAGAGAGATATTAAAATGTGTACTAGTGTGTGAGAATAAAACGAATAGGAGAGGTAGATGAGGAGTTTCTTTTCGTGGGACTCTAGAAAAACGTGAGAAGTTGTCTTTTTTGTGTGTGTATTACGGCTGTTATTTCTGTGCCCTTTAAACTGCTCACACAATAATTTTTAGACTCCAGAATAGGTATGAAAAATAATTTTTGTGCCCCTGAGTAATTATTTTAGGCCCCACATTATACACAAAATAGCATACAAAAAAAAGGGCCCTGTGCAGTTGAGCATTCTGCTCCTGCCCAGAGCCGGCCTTGGGTGAGATACTTTATTAATTTTCCCTGGAAATAAAGCCACTCATCTTCTCTTTCACTCTTTTTCCAACTTTTCATAAACGTAAACTGTTTTTCGTTTTTTTTGCAACTATGTAATCAATGCACCCTCGATGAAAATGAGAATATATTTCTCAATAAGAGAGGATACAGGTCATGTGTTGATGTACATAGGCAGAAAAATTGGGATTCTGAAACTACTTTCCTGTGGGTATTAGAAATATTTAAAGCCAGTGGCAAGTTTTTTTTTCGTTTTGGATAATTCAAACATGCTCAAAGTGAACTTCTGTTCAAGGATTTTTATTGTACAAAGTTGATTTATTGCAATATCTGTGCGAATAAGTGGACAATATGAGATATATGACATGCTTGATGAAAAATTTGGTTGTACTTGAGAATTTTGTTTGCAAGTTAGTCATTTTATTGCTTGCCAATGGATAAATACTGCATGGTTGACAGGTCCAACGAAGCTAAAGTTATGTACGAGAAGCTTCAGTCTCACCCAACTGTTCATGTGAGCAAGAAAGCAAGGGAATTCATATTTAGCTTCCAAGTAAGTTATAACACTAATGGAATGGAGGATTAGGTTAACAATGCATGGGTTTAGGGAAAAAAGAGCGTGTGGAGATCGAGAGATGGTATGAAGTGTCTGACATGGTAACCTTAAAACAAAATGAACCCTAAAATGCATATCCACTTTGAATTCTAGATGTCTGATAGTCTCACGTAATCATGTAACTATACAGATTTATTATCCAACTCTATCCAACTCCTAGTTGGGGATTTTTTTTTGATAACCCGGAACCTCCACACAATCGAGTCGTTTGGACTCTCCCGTGCGAGCTAAACAGGGGAACGCTAGTGCCAGAGCCACCTAACACATGCCCCTCTTCAAAGTTTGGCTGGTATCCGCTGGGAGGTTTCGAACTCGTGACTTATGGCCATTTCGAGTCGCTCCTTACCACAAGACCAAACCAGGGTGAATGCTGGAGAATTTTTTGATATTTAATGCAATAAAAAAAATACAAAATCATCCTATTTTATCACATTTAAAAAAAAAATGACATCCAAAAAGATCTTGTTCTATCACATTTAAAAAAAGACATCCAAAAAGATTTTTATCAATCCAATAATTAAGGACTCTTACAAGTGGTCCCCCCGTTAGAGGCACTTAAAGGAAGATGTGAAAGATGTTCCAAATGGTTCATACATTGTAGATCGATTTGGTACATTCTTTTGGGGGTGGACTTTTTCTTTTTTGGTAAGAACATGTTGTGCAAGGATCCTTTTGACATTGACCCTTAATACAATATGTAGTTCCAACAGGGGCATTATGCACTTTTAGTTGGTGCTGAGTCTATCCTTTATAGTCTATAAGTATTTTGGGCTAATGTCAAAACGATTATTGTACAATATGTTTTTATCAAATAAATCCACTTCCAAAAGATTTTCCAAATCAATTCACAAGTTAGAGAGATGCTAAGTTAAAGGCGTATGATGATCTTTATACAAAACTATGAACACAACAGGGAGAAAAAAGTATTTATAAGCTTGCTAAACGTAGAGACAAAAAAAAGATTTTAATAACGTTATTAAAAGTGATGATTTGAGAGTCTTAGTCAACGACGAGGAGATAATGGAAAAATTCAACAACTACTTTGAGAGGTTTTTGAACGAAGACAATGGGAGCAAATTAGATATAGAGGAACTTAGGGAGGCTCGAAAAAATATTTTTTTTTACAGAATTAGGACAACAGGGGTTATGATTGCTCTAAAAAAGATGAAAACATGGTATCCTTATTGAGGTTTGGAAGTGCTTAGGGGAGAAAAAGGTTTTTGACTTATATAATTATTTAATGAAATTATATTGACTAATAGGATGTCCGATGAATGGAGAACTAGTGTTTTAGTTACTATTTATAAAAATAAAAGAGCCATACAAAGTTGTTTAAATTATCGCGGAATTAAGTTAATGAGTCATACAATGAAACTTTGGGAGAGAGTGATTGAATATGGATTGAGATTGGAAACAAAAGTAACTAACGATTAGTTTGAATTTATGTTCGGGAGGTCAACAGTAGAAGCTATTTATTTATTGAGGAGATTAATGGAGAGGTATGAAAAATAAGGACCTTAATATATTTTTTTTTATAGATTTGGAGAAGGTGTATGATAGGATGCCTAGAGATTATAATATGATGAGTTTTATTTAAAAAAGAGTGACTCGTAAATACATTGATGTGATCAAGGATATGTATGATGTGGTCATGACTATGGTAAGAACATCAACTACATAAGGTAGTAAATTTTCAATTACTGTAGGTCTACACCAAGGTTCAACACTAAGTCATTGTCTCTCTGCTCTTGTTATGGACGAGTTGACTGGACAAATATAAGATGAGGTGCCGCGGTGTATGTTGTTTGCATATGATATCGTTTTAGTGGATGAGATGGAGACGGGGACGAAGATTAATGCTAGATTGGAATTGTGGAGAGAGACTCTAGTATTTAAATAAACAAAACTAAAATAGAATATGTGGCATGCAATTTTAGTAATAATAGGAGGGCAAACGGGAATTTGGTGAAGTTAGAGGGTCCGGAGCTACCTAGAAATGATCATTTTTATTATTTAAGATTGATTATCCAAAAAGATGGAGATATTAGTGATGATGTTACTCATAGGATTAAGTGGAGAAGTGATACTCGCGTATTGTGTGATCGATGAATATATTTGAAGTTAAATGGGAAATTCTATAGAACGACCATTAGACCCAACATGTTTTATGGGACTGAGTGTTGGGCAATCAGAAAACAAAATGTGCAACTCCAAATGCTAAGATGGATTTGTGGTAAAACTCGAAAGGATAAAAGTAGAAATGAACCTATAGAATATAAGTTTATATAAAATTAGCTTAGATGGTTTGAACACGTCAATGTTAGATCAATAGATTCTCCCCGTAAGGAAGAGTAATGTAGTTAGTATTGATGTTAACACAAGGGCTAGAGGTACGCCTAAATTGATCAGGTGAGATATTGTAAAAAAAAAGACGTGATATCATGTGGTTTAACCGAAATAATTCAGTTAACAGAGCGGAATGGAAATATATGATTCACGTAGTTGACCCCAAATTATTGGGAAAAGCCTTTGTTGAATTGAGTATTTTCTACTCAAACTAAACAAACCCTTCTCACCGTTACTTTGGGTGGTTTCATGAATCTTACTTCTCCATTATGCTTGGTTTAGCGTAATATCATTGATTAAATCACAAGTTACCATGTCCTTCTTAACGATCTCTAACCAAGTTTATTTAGGTATTCTCTTTCCTGCCACCATCAATATTAACCAAACCACTCTTATTTACCTGGTCACTTATTGATATACATTACGTGTTCAAAATTTATCGTATATATGAGCTATTTTTACTATTTTACAAATGTGTATATTTCTAATTTATCGTATCTCATCTATTTGTTACAAAACCTTGTATTGTTTAACATTTTCGTTATTTATTTTGTGAATTCTACCCATTAAGATTTATTGAATACTTAAAATAATTGAATTTATTTAATAGGGTAAATTGCAAAATTAATCGTAATGGTTGAGGTCATTTTCAATTTTGGACATGATGTTTCGAAAGTTGCAATGTTAACTATAATATTTAAAGTTGCATGCAACTTTAACCCTTGATCACATAGCTTTATGAGACATAGCAGAGTGCATGATTGAGCATCATATTCCCTTAGGCCATTTATTCTAGCAAGTCTCCCAACAAAGATGTGATGGAGGGTTACAATTGCACGGATTTTGAAATAGTAGGGTTAACATTGTAACTTTTGAAATATTGGATCCAAAATTATAAATGAACCCAAATTTCAAGGTTAATATTGCATTTTTACCCTATTTAATACGTTCGTGACTCAACATATTACGTAATGTGACTGTAACAAACGTATTACGTCTGTCACAAATATTATGAAATTGAACTTATTCTTATGACATAAATATTGTTGAGAGTACAAAGTCTCACATGGGGAAATTAAGAGTTCTACCACACTATATAAGATTCTGGGACCCATCCATCAATTGCCAATTGATTTTGGGTTGGATGATCCATTATAAAACAAATATATATCATCTTTTTGGATTTTATCATTCAATATTAGTCTCATTTGCTAGATTCTACCATTATGTTTGAAAAAAGTGCAATTTACAATTGAGTCCCTTGTTGACAATTTTTAAACATTTAAGGACAATTTACTATTAGATTCACTTATTATGCCACTAGCGTGAACTTCTACAAGAAGAGAATGAGTGGACCTAAGTATTTAAAATTTATTAAAATTCCTTTAGTGTTTAAAATTTGTACTTTGCTATTTAAAAATTGTTAAAGTTATAAAAAAATGGACATGAGAATATAACTAGTTTAAGTTAGTAAAAGGAGGGTATTTTATATAGTGAGGGACGCATGCTAACATTGAAAAATATACACTGGTCTTTTTGTTTTGATGGATTGGTATCTAAATGCCCTTTTGAACTATTACGAGTACTCATAAGAATATAAAAATGGGGTAACTAACTGTGTTGTATGTGGTGTGGATTTGCTTACCCAAATGGTCATTTTTAAAAGGGTGTTTCTAAGGGTCCGTTTGGTTCGGGGTAAAATATATTTCAACGCGGTGAAAAGTAATATGGTGAAATACATTTTCACCTATTTAAAGTTAAATTTTTTTCTCAATTTTGTTTAAAGTTTCATAATTATAGGGTATGCACTTATTCACAATATCAACCCAACAAAAATTTAATTTTAAAGAGGTGAAAATGTATTTCACCATATTACTTTTCACCGCGTTGAAACATATTTTACCCCAAACCAAACGGACCCTAAGTGTGCCCCAAATAACACTTTAAAATGCCACAACTCTTTTTTTACTATAAAATACCACTTGATTTTAATAGTTACTTTCAAATACCATCAAAGGGCTACCAAATATTTAAAGTTGTAAAAAATCACTTATCCACTTTCTCTCCTTCTCTCTACATATTTAAACCTCTCAACTTCTCAACCTTTCAACTTCAACTACAAATTAATTCTATTGTCTAAACCTCTAAAGCTTCAAAGATCTCTATCAAATCCTCATTTAACAACATACAAGTAAGATTATAGTCATCAAAATATATATAATAGACATTGTTTGATATATTATTCATTATGAAAATATTTTAAATCCTTAAAAAACATGTTAAACCTATTAAAATATGTTGAACAATAATAATGTGTTAATTTTTTACTGCAAAGAACGTTTAACACTTCTCATATGTTGAGAAAACATCACATAATTAATAAACCCTAGCGTACAAAACCTCAGCTGATAATCCAGTGGTTCGGTATTCTGACCTCGAGTAAAGATCCAAATTTCGTCATGTTTGCCCCGAATCAAATATGGTATGAAAAATTGGATTCAAACATCATTCGGTATAATTACCCCGAGTATATGTGTTTAATTCAGCATAATTACCTCGAATATATGCATTTCATTCGGTATAATTACTCCGAATGAGACTTTTGAACAAAAAAAAAATATATACATTTCATTCGGTATAATCATTCAGAATATATGCATTTAATTCGGCATAATCACCCCGAATATATGCATTCCATTTGGCATAATCATCCCAAATGGAACTTTTTCTTAAAAAAAATTTAACTTTGATTCGGTATAATCACCACGAAAATCATCTTCTTCGGGGGCTTGACCCTGAAGCACTGGACGATTTTTGCGATTTTTCATATTTTGAATCCTTATGAATAAACAAATATGTTTACTTCAAAAATGTAATTTTGGAAGTTTTCATTTGCTTTTGAGGTGTTGTCATTGTCTTTGGGGAGAATATCCATTGATATTTGAATATTTAAATAACAAACCCTAGTTATTTAATAATGTTGTAGATGGTTGGTTAGATTAATGGAGAAAAAGTTATTGACTTTTGTGAAGAAGATAAAAGAAGAGTTTGGAGTGTAGTGTAGAGAGAGAGAATGTATGGTAAATTGTGTTGAAAATAGTGTAATATATATATATATATATATATATATATATATGATATGATTGATGGCTCTTAGCAAAAAACTATTTTTTTTCTTGAGATATTTTGAAGTAAAAGTTATAGTGTCGTTAGAAACACCCTTTTTAAAATCAAATGATAAAACTCAATACTGTGACTGCAATTTGGCTTGCTTTAGAAATACTGCCACATTTCGTAATCATATATTAACATGGTCACCTATCTTTATGCAATTGAAACCACTTGGTTGATGGCAGGCAATGGAAATGATGAAGGTTAAGAGCTTGGCCCTTTCTCGGACAAGCACTGGTTACCAAAATTATTTTGATGCTTTTGTCAAAGATAAAGACAAGTACCCCACTCTAATAGAAGAAGCTGAAGTTGATGAAGAAAGTGCACTTGGTCAAGCCTTTCCATACATTCTTTTTCTTTTTTCTCCTATATTTATACTACTCCTCGTTGTTGTACAAAAGGGATATAATTAGAAATCTAATATTTGCAACTATCATGTAATTAATAGGTTTGTACTTTGAAAAGAATATAAATCCTAGTAATCTATATAATTATAGTATATAATTAAAAGTGACAGCGAAACACGGTGTCGACATTTGTCGTTTCTACATAACACCATGTGGACAATTTTAATTAATGTTATTATTTAATAAAATCATTCATCTTCTTATCTTATATTTTAATAAAGGAAGGGAGAAGATGAGGTATGTTAAAAATATGAAAAGACAGGGTATGAAGTTAAAAGGTCCTTTAAAAATCATATTAAAAAACAAGTTTATTTTTATATAATTGACTCAATATATCTTTCTCTTACACATTCACCGATATGCTTCTTTATGTGTTCTTTAATAAGTATTATATCTTCTTTTTCATATCCCTTTAATTCGTTTCATCTTCTTACACTCTCTTTAAATACTTCTCTTACTCTCCCACCAATAAGCAAGCGTCCTTCACTTTTTCTAAGAATTCTGGGCTTTATGAATCAAGCTCCAACTATATAATGAAGCTTTAGTTTAATTTTCACATGTATAAAATAAAGAAGGTATGTACCGACTCTAATGGGTTTTTGATTTCTCCAAATTTTGTTATGTGTGATGGGTTAATTTCAGTAGTTCTTTTGTCTAAGAATTAGACACCCAATAAATATGCAGGTCATGTTCAATATTTTCAAGGAACTCAAGCCTTTATTGATTATCACCTATATAATGATGTTTTAGTTTGATTTCCACACTAATGTAATATCTGTAGATTCCAATGGGTTTTTGAAATTCATATATTTCTCATTATCTTTTTTATTTCATGGTAATTTATTTTATTAATCATTTGTTTTCATAAATTTAAACAATCACCTATCATAAATGGTGAGAATTGACCTGTTATTATTATATCTCATCTCGTAGACGTATTGAATTTTAGTAATTGGGATCATGTAATGTCCTATGAATTCATTAAAAATCAACCATTTATTGCAAGTTTTTAAATTTTTAGTGAAGCTTCGAGAGATATAAGAGATATTTGATGATATACTTTTCATGAAAAATAAAGAATTTTCATTATAAAAAAAAAATTGTTTGAAAAAAAAATCATAATTTTATTATCTTATACTCATGCATCGCGTGAGTTGTATACTAGTATTATAAAATGCACAACAAATCATAAATGTTGGCTTACAATAAAGGGATTACAAGTGTTTACTCGTACTTTTTTTGAATATATGTGTATTTAATCTTATCTCATTATTCTTTTGCTGTTAGACCTATATTTTTACACTTGTCATTCTCTACAGAAAGTGACATGAATGGTCAGGGAAGGTTACATGAAAGTTGAGGGAAGTTTTGAGTGGTTATAGGACTTCAAACAATTTAAAAAACACATGGAATGTGAGACTAATAAAACTTTAAAAATGAGACCAAAATAAAAAAAACTATATTATAAACATTGCCACGTGGCTCTCCTCTTATTTGATAAATATTTGATGTGCCTTTCTCTCTCCCTCTCAAAGCAATCAAAATCTTATCTATTCATTTACTCCTCGAGTTCAAAAAAATAAATCTTCTCCTCCTAAAATCATACAAATCGATGGTCTATCTCATCCCAAAATGCAAGTGATTTTTTGAAATGGCTAAACTTTTTTCCATTTAATGCTTTTCTCATTTTCTCCTCATTGTGAATTATTTTAAGCTTTGTTTTGTTTTACATTCATTTTTTTTTCTCTGGATTTTGAATAGTTATGATTGATGGTAATTATCTTCACTGTTCTGGGTGAGTTACAATCATTGGTAGCAATGGAGGTATGTGATATATGGTGATAATATATAGGATATAAAGATTAGTGATGCATGTATGGAATTAAAAGATTGCCTTTTAAAATTACTATCCATATTAGAGGGCTTCGTAGTAGCAAACCTATTTGAACTGTCTCCTACTAATATTTAGGATCATATTACTTTTCTTACCAACCAATCTTATATTTTTTTATGAAAAAGGAAGGGTTATTTTTTTTTTTAAATTTGTGAATAATCTTTAGAATATTTGCTGCACTCTTTCCAAAATTAGTTTGAAAAAATTGCTTCGTACTCAAATGTATATTAATAAGATTGTTCATATTTACGTTAAATTGCTAAGATTCTTCAGACTAAAATACAATAAGATTCATGTGATTTTTTGAAATGGCTAAACTTTTTCCCATTTAATGCACTTCTCCTTTTCTCCCTATTGAGAATTATTTTAAGCCTTGTTTTGTACTTTGTCTCATGATTAATTAAGCGTTTTTATCTTAGCACATCATACCAACAAGAATGTGAACCCATTTTGCTTAAAACACATATATATTTGAGTTGTATTTCCTCTTAATTCTAGACACAGTCTGTAGGATATGTAAAATGTTGTGTAATACCAATTAAATTATTTATTAGAACACTTATTTAATTAGGTGTCTAAATTTGATCAAACCAAATTCAATTTTAGATCAGCCCCTAAACATGTATCTAAGTGTCATAAATCATTCAAACTATGCAAGTGAAACAAAGACGACAAATTCAGGAAAAAATCCCTTTCGGGTAAAACCATTTTTCCAACCTTTTGAAAAGTTTACAAGACCATTGACTTACATACAACCTGATAATCGCTCACAAGTGTAATGCACGATGTCTTCATCAAACCTTCAAAGCTACGAGAGACAAAAAAAATACCCTCCAGGTGTCGGTTCGTCATCTTCGGCTCGTCCACACGCAGAACAACGACGCTCGGTTTCCATCGATCAGATATGAAGATGCCTTCTCCACAAAGGTTGAATTACAGCAACGTATGCTTTGGGTTTTGATAAGCACCAAAAACTGTACATTTTATACTCCGAATAGACGTACTTTAGTTGTTAATTCTCGACAATTTGGATCTTATACGCTTTATTATGTATTTTGTAGGTCGAATGCACGGTGCGGTGTTCAAACGCGTATTTCAAGGCAATTGTCCAGATTATGGAGTTAATTATCCTTTTCCCATATCCTAGCGTATCCTAACCTAAACCTGTCCCGAACCGTGTGTGTTTAGTTTGTCCCATTTTATTTTTACGGGTTATTTTATTATTTTATCTTATTGAGTCATTATATATTTTTAAGATTTTTTTATTTTTTTAGCGGTTCGTGTATTAGTTTTTATATTTTCTTTTTATTTTCGTAGCTTTTAGTTAGTTTATTATTATTTCATTTTTTATTTTATTAATTTTTATTTTTATAGTTTTTATTTTAGTTGTGTTTAGTTTTCTTTTTAGAGTTTGTTTAGTGTGTCATGTTGTGTCATTTTTATTTTAGTTAATTTTTATTTTTATTTTTATTTTTTAGTTTAGTTAAATATTTATTTTGTTTTATTTTATTTTTTAGTTTTAGCGGTCACAAAATAAACACACACATAACCCCTCACACCCAAATTCCCCTACACCTCACAAACACACAAACAACCCCTCATCCCCACCATATCCCATACACCCTTACTACACACAATCACCCCCCAAGTCATCTTCAACCTCAAACACTTTCTCTCTCCTCTCACCAAAACCCACAACCTCTATAACCACACCACCATTAAACCCATCTACTCTCTCATCCCCCAAATTCCACCATACCCAGTAACCTACTCCAACCCGGATCAAACCCGTGACCTCCATACCTCCATCCCCCAACGAACCCGGTCGCGGCTACCCCCTCCAAATAGACTCGACCCACTCTCCTTACCCCTGTCCAAACCTACGGCCAGCCTGAGCTGCCGACCCATAGCAGTAAACCCGGAGGTTTAACCTGCCAGAGATCCTCCGCCACCTCCAGCCCTGGCGCGACCCGCGCCATCCATCACTTCGGATATCCACAACCCGTTTCAACATTGACCCATCTCACCCCAGAACTCGACAACCCGCGAACCATCCGGCCTTACCCGCACTCAACCCCACCGCGAGTCACCGACGATTTCTCTGGTCCGACCCAAGGCAACAACCCGTCCTCAAGTCACCTGGACCTCCACCCAAACCCGAATCTCTCTCTCCGACCCATGACCATCCAGGCTAAACCCAAAAGCCAACTCAACAAGCCAAACACATTTCCTTCTCAAAGCCAAAATCGTACGTGCCAATTTCCAAACACAAACCTAGGGGTGTGCAAAAAAACCGACCGAACCGAAAACCGAACCGAACCGAACCGAACCGAAACCAACGGTTTTTTTTAGCCCAGTTCGGTTTGCGGTTTAAGGATTTAAAAAATCGACAATATCGGTTCGGTTGTCGGTTTAGACAGAGAAAAACCGATTCGAACCGACATCAATATTATATATTAAAAAACCCTTAAATATATTTTATTTTTATATCCAAACACCATTAACCAACCTCCAAAACCGACCAAAACCGAAAACCGACCCACAAAAAACCGACCAAAACTGAAAATCGGTTAAAACCGAACCGAAACTGAACCGAACCGAAACCGATGTGAACCGAAATCGGCGGTTTTTTTCATCGTCGGTTCGGTTTCGGTCTGATTTTTTTCAAAACCGAACCGATCGGTTCGGTCTGAATTACGGTCCAAAACCGAACCGAACCGACCCGTGCACACCCCTACACAAACCAACAAAAACAAAATAAACAAAACCCACATGTTTTAAACCCCTTTATTCCCTTTTCCCAAATTAACCCTCAACCAACATCTCTTACCCAAAAATACCCTTTTAACAAATTTGATTTGTTTTATCCCATTACCTCATTCTCCCACTACCCACATGCTCTCATGCCAAACTCCTAAATTACACCTCACCCAATACCTCACACACCCTCTTGCACCTTCCTCTACCCAATTTACTCCCATGCTCCATACCTACTATTTAAGGAGAAGAAAACCATTTTTGAAGAGGAGGCTTTTATCATATCAATTTTAGAAAGAGTTAGAGATAATTTAGTGTAGAAAATAAATTAGGATAAACACCATTTTGTAAATAGTTTTATTTTATTATTTTTATTTTTGTTAGATATTTGTGAGGTTAAATTTTGCAAGAGATTTAATTGAGTGATTATTTAATTGCAAATCACTTGGATGCTCAATTGGAGGGATGCAAATTGCAAATTCAAGGATTGAAGTCCAATTTCACTCAAATAGATTTTGTTTGATTGTTCTTCTCTTCTACTTTATTTTATTAGCATTTGATTGTTTGATTATCATGTTTAATATGATGTTAGACTAAATCCCCTTTCAAGGGGTGGGGTGAACCTTTAATTGATATTATTTTAATTTAATTAGTTTGATTACTTGAAAATTCCCTTTGAATATTAATTTTGATCCCTCACCCTTAAATTTACGCATCGAGAGAGGGTAAATGATTTTCGAGAGAAAATCGAAATTCTAAGTTATAATACCCATTTTAGATTCGAACTAGAGATGGGGGTTTCTTAAGTACGGTATTATTACTTGAATTTCAACTCTAAATTTATTTTCTAAGATTTACATCAATTTTAATTGATAGATCCTAGCGGGTGATTAATTAAAAGGAGCGTAGATCTATTTTCTAGAATTATGGGATGTTAAACTTAATATTCTAAAAAGATGCTATTAAAATTACATTTGCAATGAGAGTTGATTTGTAATTTTGATATTAATTTGGGAGAATTCAATTAATTAAATTAATTAGTTAGAATAGTTAAAATTTGCGATGTAATCCCACTCCTTGATTGATCTCATATTTATTTACCTCACTTTATCTCTTATTTTTGTGTTAGATTCTATTTTTCATTTTAGTCACTTTTTAGTTTGTAATTTGATCTTTCATTTTAGTTTAGTGTTATTTCACATCCTCACCCAATTGTTTTAATATTGAAAAAGCTGAAAAAAATAGAAAAGAAAAATCCCAAAAAGAAAATAATAATTGAATTACAATTGCGTTTGTCTCTAGCTTACCCCCTTGATGTGGATTGATACCCTTGCTTACCTCTACACTTTAGATTGTTATATTTTGTAGGTAATTTGAGGATTTTGATTATCTTGACTTTCAACAACGACGATACACAAAAACATAGTTATCAAATGGCGCCGTTACCATTCTTGGGAGCGTGAAGCACTCGGAGCAGATTCAATATTGTAGTTCATTTATTTCCAATCTTTGGTTGCATTTTAGTACCATTTTTCTTTATTTTAGAAAGCTTGTATTAGTATTTTCATTCTTGGCTTGCATTGCGGTGCATAGAGACACCTTTATTTTATTTTTCATTTTACAAATTATAATAATTGAAGACAAGCGTGATAGGAAAGCCGGACAAGATAGATAGAGGGCGTCCAAAAGCAAGGATTTAGAAGCCTCTCTACCTTGGGTCGGTCGGACTCCCAGGGCCGACTGAGATAGGCGTAATCCCCCCCGGTCGACTCAAATTTTTCGACAACCCACGTTCTAAAAACCCTGGAGGTACACTTCTAAAGCCTCGCGCCTCTCCTGTTAGCGAGTCAATTCTTTTGTGTGCTTTGTGTGCTCTTACTTGATTTTATTCTCGCATTTATTTTCGAATGGTGTGATAAATTAATTGACTAAGACCTACACCCGATCACTCACGAGAAGAGATTTCATCACCCAACTCACTCGCTTACCAATTGTGTGTTACCCTAGCCATCATTAAATTTAAAATCAATCAACTAGGTAGCCGAACATGAGAAAATTTTGCAAAGGCGATCACTCAGATTATTCCGTGATTTTTATCGCTCGCGGACTTAATTAAAATTTGTCTACCCTTTCACTAAATCTAAAGATAAAAATTGGATATGTGCTAGTTAGGAATTCTCCTTAACTTGTGTATGTGTCCAATTCCATTTTTCGGTGGTCGATTTTAGTTAGTTCGTCCAAATCAAGAGTCCAAAATTTCCCCCACCTTTTCTTCCAAAAAATCCAAAAATATTTTCTTCTATTATTTTTATAAAAAAATCCAAAATTTTTTTCTTTCTTTATTTTTATAAAAAAATCCAAAAATATTTTCTTTATTTCCTTTTTAGAAAGTCTAAAAATATTTTCTTTCCTTTTGAAAAAAAATATTAAAAAACTCCAAAAAAATAATTCTCTAAATATGGTCGAAGAACGTCTCTTTCGGGACTGCTTTGATCATTTCTCATTGTCACGTGACACGTGTGAGAGTGATCCCGAGCCGCCTCTTTATGATATCCTTAGTGGTCTCACCTCTCTCACGAGTACCGTAGATACTCTTGACCCGTCCATGCACGCACCTCATTTTCCATCACCCTCCGTGTCAAGTGTTGACGTGTCGCTAATATTGTCGTGCACCCATTGTTCTTATGCCGATCACTTGTCCCATGAGTTTACATACTTGTCATATCCCTACAAACCCACCGTGGAACATGTGTATCCATTTGACACTGTTCCGAAACTCACCTCGGCTTACTATCCCGATATGCCCAATCTCGAGTGGTGTGAGTACCTTAGTTATTCGTGGAGGCCTGATCACCCTTCCACGCAATACGAATCCCAACCCGATGTTGTGGATCCTCACATGTTCCAATAGTCGTCATGGAAACCTTGTGCACCCGTTCACGATCAATTCCCTCACTACGCACCCCATGAGTATCAACCATTTGTCCATCACGAAAGCGATCCTTTCGTGTATGATGAACTTAGCCCCACTCCACCCACTTCATTTGAGTATTCTCCATATAGTCATGATCATAGCGAGTTGTGTCCACCTCAACCAACGCCACCACCCATCAATCCACCACAATCCTCCACCTCCGCTCTCGAGGAACTCTTGCACCAGTTCATCATTGAGCAAGAGCAAGCCACTCAAATTCAAACTTAAGATCTCCAAAGGCTTGAACAACGATTAAATGAATTTGAGTGTGCGAGAGAGTCGGACATTCCCATAGATCCACCCATCGTTGCAACCGAGTGTGATGATGATGTTTCCTCTTATGACACGGACTTTGAGTGTGACCAACCCTACCACCTCGAGAATCTCAAAGTTGAGACCATTCCATGGTCCGGGCCCCAAGTCGACAATTGTGTTGACTTACCTTTCATTAGTGAGCCTGATCAAATCCTGTTATATCCAAATGAACCCACATTTAGGGTTCCAATTCCCTTTCCCGCCGAATCCAAAAAAATGCCCGAGTCTACACCTATTGAGTTTCACCTTTGTGTTCCCGAGGAACAAATTTATCCTAGGTTAGCTTCGGTTGCGAGTGCTCACCATTTTTTCGAGATAGAATCCATGATAGTTCCTAACTATCCGGATATGGATGATGTTCCACCAAGCATGACTCCCTTTGAGCCCAATATTTCTATTGATTCCCCTGGTTCCGTTGCCTCTATCTCCGATCTTGATTCCTCTATCTCTGATCTTGGTGCCTCATTTGAACCAACCACCACATTCACCTATGCAACTCTTATGGAGAAGTTGACAACTCCATTTTTAGAAACCACACTCCCTTGTGAGTATTCTTTACTCCTCCCAATGAGTGTGTGTCTTCCACACTTGAGTTGGATCATCTTCCTCCACAGTTTATCCCACCCGACCCACCCATTGTCCCTTCCACCCCACCACCTGGTTTGGATCTTGATTTTACACATTTCATGTTTCCATCTACATTTTTAGATCCTCACCTGAAATCGTCCTCCACCATCTATAAGAGTATTTATGGTGCTACTCTCCACTTTCGTGACACCGAGCTTGTTCCTCTATACCCGCCACTCTCTTGTGGTGTTAATTTTTTCCCGAGACAGCTCCCTGGCGTGTCACGACGCGATCATTATCATCGCCCATTCATAGAACGGTCGTGTGATTTCTATGAGGCCCACCCCATTCCACTTATCACAGCATTTTTCCCCCCTCACCAATTAGAGCATCATGCTTATAGGGCCCTAGTTGCCCTCACCTTCAGGCTTAATAAGGCCTGTGACCGATGCCTATTCACCTTCAACCTTACCCTAATCCCCACCCGCCCATGGTCCACCGATGCTTTGCATCGTGTGATGCACTTTGCTATACATGTGCATTGAACCTTCTTAGCCCTGATACAATAAGACTGACGTTTCAGTCTTGTTTAGGGGTGATTATCGTCACCCAATTTTTCTGCCGCCCTACGCTTTCATTGATTTTATCTTTAGGGTGAATTCCTTCTCTGGCTGAAGACATTAAACTTAGCTTTACCGGGAGGTAGCCCGTCATTCCTTGTATGAGTCTCATCTTGTTTGGGGGTGGTGTTTCACATCACCCAATGCTTTCCATGTTATAGACTTGTACACATCTTTTTCTGTTATCACTTATTCTGGTTTATTCTTGGCTACATCTGCCCACTTCATGAGCGATTGATTCTGGTAATCTATTTCCTCTCTCAATTTTAAAAATCCTTTTACTTAACATCGAGGACGATGTTCCTTTTTGTTTGGGGGTGGGGAATTTTATCAAAATCGTACCTCTTTTGAATTTTTTTTGAGTTTTTAAACATGATTTTGAAAAATTTGGCGCAGTTTCTTTCATCTCACTCATTGATATGAATTTTCAATCATCCATCTTTTTAAATCTAGGAATCAAGCTAGAGGATATTTTCATCTAAATCACTTATGTAATACATAACAAGGCATTTTGCACCATGAATTTCTAGACTCAACAAAATTTGTGCACTTAGCACGTCACTACGGTTTAGAGTTGAAGAGTACTATAATTCCCAAGAGAACCTTAAGGATCACTAGTAGAAACTTTAGCCCATGAGATTTGGGCCTTTCACCCTTTCAGAGTGTCTTACGCAATTTTCGAGTCACAAGTTGATTCAACTTCCTTTGGGTCCGCACGTTAAATTGTTGCATGATCTCATTATTCTTCATTAAATTTTTGTCTTGATCACTGAGAACGACATCACTTTCGAGTTGTAAGAAACGTGTGTCTTGAAGTTTGTCATGATCACTAGATTTTCTCCCATACACTTCACTCATCACACTCCCATGCTTTTCCATATTACATTTCCATTCACTCACCCATTACCTTTCCATATTATCCCCATCCATATACATACCCCACCACATTCATATATCATCCATTATTTTGAGAAAAAGAGTGTTGATTCCAAATGTTAAATGTCTTCAGCGTTGGTTTGAAAAGTGAGAGAAAAAAAAAGAAAAAAAAAAGAAAAAAGAGAAAAACATAAAAATAGCAAAAATAGAAGAAAAAATAGAGAAAAAGAAAAGAAAAATCGAAAAAAAGAGAAAAGAAAAAAAGAGAGAGTTTGTAGTTAGTAGTTGGTTTTGAAATAAAGACATTTGTTCTTCATAGTACACTCTTCTTGCTCATCCATCATACACCCATCATTTCACACATTCATCTTATCCTACCTCACCTCATCCCACATATTCCATTTTATTTTCCCCTCACCCATTATCATCCATATTCCCCTAGATGTTCGGGCAAATTAAAGTCAACGTGGTGAATAACTTGACGTTCTCACTATAGTGAGTAGAATTCTTTCATGAGATCATTTTTCTTTCTAATTGTTCATTCTTTCTTATGTGTGTGGAGACATTTGAACTTGCTTACATTTACTCACGTCCTCACACACAAGAGCGATACACTAACCCTAATCTCGAGATTTCGTTGGAGAGAGATATATCAGTGAGATTTGAACTTGAAGCGTTGATTTCGAAGAGGCAATCTAGGAATTACTCATGTGATACTCGACCTGTTTTGACTGATTCACACTACACACGTTGAGTTCTAGGAAGGACGTGCCTTGCGTATTTACTTAGCTAAACTTTTTACACATTTTAACTTGTATTTCCCAAATTATTTCTCTCACGAAGGATTGTGCGTCATTCTATGTCTAATAAGAGATAGACTGCCCTTTGCAAATAAGAATTTTGTGGGTATATTCCCTGCAAATCCTCACGAGACACAACTCGTCCTGTTGGGCATCCTATAGGTTTAAAGGCTTGTTGCACATGCTAAGTGCAATCGCAAGTGCCTGAAAAAGTGGTACACTTTTGGTTTCTTGTCTTTCTCTTTCTCTCTATCTTATTTCTCGAGGAATAGCAACGCTCTGTTTGGGTGTGGTGTGATAAGCACCCAAAACTGCACATTTTATACCCCGAATAGACGTACTTTAGTTGCTAATTCTCGACAATTTGAGTCTTATGCGCTTTATTGTGTATTTTGTATGTCAAATGCACGTTGCGGTGTTCAAACGCGTATTTCAAGACAATTGTGAAGATTATGGAGCTAATTACCCTTTTCCCATATCCTAGCGTATCCTAGCCTAAACCTGTCCCGAACCCTGTGTGTTTAGTTTGTCCCATTTTATTTTTACGGGTTATTTTATTATTTTATTTTATTGAGTCATTATATATATTTAGGATTTTTATATTTTTTTAGCGCTTCGTGTATTAGTTTTTATACTTTCTTTTATTTTCGTAGCTTTTAGTTAGTTTATTATTATTTCATTTTTTATTTTATTAATTTTTATTTTTATAGTTTTTATTTTAGGTGTGTTTAGTTTTTTTTTACAGTTTGTTTAGTGTGTCATGTTGTGTAATTTTTATTTTAATTTTTTAGTTTAGTAAACTCGGTGGTTTAACCCGCCAGAGATCTGCCGCCACCTCCAGCCCTGGCGCGACCTGTGCCAGCCATCACTTCGGACATCCACAACCCGTTTCAACATTGAACTATCTCAGCCCATAACCCGGCAACCCGCGAACCATCCCGCCTTACCCGCACTCAACCCCACCGCGAGTCGCCGACGATTTCTTCGGTCCGACCCAAGGCAGCAACCCGTCCTCAACTCACCTGGACCTCCACCCAAACCCAAATCTCTCTCTCCGACCCATGACCGTCCAGGCTAAACCCAAAAGCCAACTCAACAAGCCAAACACATTTCCTTCTCAAAGCCAAAATCGTACGTGCCAATTTCCAAACACAAACCAACAAAAACAAAATAAACAAAACCAACATGTTTTAAACCCCTTTATTCCCTTTTCCCAAATTAACCCCCAACCAACACCTCTTACCCAAAAATACCCTTTTAACAAATCTGATTTGTTTTATCCCATTACCTCATTCCCCCACTACCCACATGATCTCATGCCAAACTCCTAAATTACCCCTCACCCAATACGTCACACACCCTCTTGCACCTTCCTCTACCCAATTTACCCCATGCTCCATACCTACTATTTAAGGAGAAGAAGTCCATTTTTGAAGAAGAGGCTTTTATCATATCAATTTTAGAAAGAGTTAGAGATAGTTTAGCGTAGAAACTAAATTAGGATAAACACCATTTTGTAAATAGTTTTATTTTATTATTTTTATTTTTGTTAGATATTTGTGAGGTTAAATTTTATAAGAGATTTAATTGAGTGATTATTTTATTTCAAATCACTTGGATGCTCAATTGGAGGGATGTAAATTGCAAATTCAAGGATAGGAGTCCAATTTCACTCGAATAAATTTTGTTTGATTGTTCTTCTCTTCTACTTTATTTTATTAGCCTTTGATTGTTTGATTATCATGTTTAATATAATGTTAGGATAAATCACCTTTCAAGGGGTGGGGTGAACCTTTAATTGATATTATTTTAATTTAATTAGTTTGATTACTTGAAAATTCCCTTTGAATATTAATTTTGATCCCTCACCCTTAAATTTACGCCTCGAGAGAGGGTAAATGATTTTCGAGAGAAAATCGAAATTCTAAGTTATAATACCCATTTTAGATTCGAACTAGAGATGGGGGTTTCTTAAGTACGGTATTATTACTTGAATTTCAACTCTAAATTTATTTTCTAAGATTTACATCAATTTTAATTGATAGATCCTAGCGGGTGATTAATTAAAAGGAGCGTAGATCTATTTTCTAGAATTATGGGGTGTTAAACTTAATATTCTAAAAGTTGCTATTAAAATTACATTTGCAACGAGAGTTGATTTGTAATTTTGATATTAATTTGAGAGAATTCAATTAATTAAACCAATTAGTTAGAATAGTTAAAATTTGAGGTGTAATCCCACTCCTTGATTGTTCTCACATTTATTTACCTCACTTTATCTCTTATTTTTGTGTTAGATTCTATTTTTCATTTTAGTCACTTTTTAGTTTGTAATTTGATCTTTCATTTTAGTTTAGTGTTATTTCACATCCTCACCCAATTGTTTTAATATTGAAAAAGCTAAAAAAAATAGAAAAGAAAAATCCCCAAAAGAAAATAAAAATTGAATTACAATTGAGTTTATCTCTAGCTTACCCCCTTGATGTGCAATGATACCCTTACTTACATCTACACTTTAGATTGTTATATTTTGTAGGTAATTTGAGGATTTTGATTAACTTGACTTTCAACAATGACGATACACAAAAACAAAGTTATCAGGTTCCACAAAACAACTCACACAAAAGATATTGGGATTTGTGAATTGTAAAAAAAAAATTGAACCCTCAAAACTATCGGAGAATAAACCAAAACACTAAAAAACTTATTCTGTTTATAACCAGTGTTTCTCCACACGAAAATAAGAAGCCTAACACTCTTATTTATAATAAAAATCAAGGCGGTGACGTGTCTGCTTAGAACACAACTCGTTTGAACGACATACGTTGTTATTTGAGCGAGATACGATCTCATTTGAAACATGTATGGATTCGTTCGAATGAGACCCTACATGAATTCCAAAAAGCTTCCTTATTTTAAATATCTCGAAAACTTCAAAACTTAAGAGTGTTTACGAGATCAGAAATATTTATCCAAACCTTTTATGATTTTGAAAAATTAAAAATCATTTAAAAATATTTCACAAATCATTTGAACTTTATAAAAATATCCCAACTCTTTTAATGTAAAATGTAAATGGAACTTAAACACATTTTTCCAAATTCATCCTTGTTGGGTTTAATGTTGAAATCTTCTTGAAATTCGAATTCGTCTTTTTTAGATGTAAGCTTCTCAATCCTTCGACGACTTGTAGCAACTTGTAGCGGTATACGACATACTAAATTGCGATGGACAATGTCCTTACAAATCTCCCCTTATGTCTATGCTGGTAAAAAATAAAAAATATCCGAATTATCAATCAAAATATGCATTATACAATTCTACCCTCCCAAAACCTCAAATGTGGAAAGATAAACTGACAAGTCTTCAAACTGTTCAAACGATGCTCCAACAATCATCTTCAAAACTCTAAGATTTCCTCATCAGGATGTGCAACATAATGTTCTTCAATTGTACCTACACACATGAGACAAAGTAAAATACCTCGTGATGTATCGAGTTTGAAATAATATAAACATAAAACATGTAAGCATAATCAAATCACCCCCACACTTAAACTCCCCCATAATATCATAATTTGTTCTCCCCCTTTTTATTTGTCCGAAATAGACAAGGAATAGAACCAAGCAAATCGGTGTGTCACGGTAAACCAAGTAAACAAACTATTTTTGAATTTTTCAATTTTTTATACAAAAATGCCAAAAATTATATTACAAAATCACACACCATGAATTTACACTAAGACAACCAAATCGTGGAAACGGAATGAATGGGTGTGAACAGATTCGATAGGAATATCAACTCAATCATATCATATGTGCAGGATGCATAAGTATACTCCTAACGAATGAACATAAAAAATAGTACTTAGGTGTAGGATTTGTTGAATTTAGATGACATCGTCTTAATCATATCAACAAATCAAAGTATAAATGATTTCCACACCAATAACGTCCAAAATATGTAATGCTTTTTCATGACTTTCAAGGACGTGAAAATCATTGAAAATTCCATCCAAACTCCCGCATTAAAAGATAGTGCTTTTTATTTTTTCTTATGAGGTGATGAAACTAAAAACTATTGGGCCATTTTTGGCATACTTTTCTTTTTATTGCCTTTCAGTTTTTTGGTGTATTTTAAACCTCATTGGACCCCGAATAATTTTCAATTCCTCACTTTTTTAGGTCCATTTAAACGGTGGATTAATTGCAAAGGATAAATGAGTACCTTTCGTAGCCCTTCCCCATTTTTCAAAATAAAAAACTTACAATCTCACAAATGGTTTAAATCATGCACTACTTTTTGTCAAGTTTTATCACATTTAGTTCGTTGTATAGACAAAATTGAGATGAAAACACTCAACCAACATGTGATAGACAAGTACAAAATTCAGACAAATCCGTGCATGTGTGCAATAAAGGACAAATAGAGTCAATCATGTAGGTAGTAACACTATATCATCTCAAAGACTCCAAACTTTGTAAAACACATGAATGACGCAATATATTGTCTCAAAACACTATCGAATAGTCACATGGATATGGAATGGATTTATAAATTGGTCATCCTAAATATCAATTCATATAAGGTGCAAACAAAATACGAAACTCTTTTTGGATTTTTCAAAATATTTCTTAAGAACATAAATCTTTTTGTATTTTTTGAACAGTGTTCAGAAAATAACCTAGCATTACCAAATATTATATCAATATGACGTAGAGGACTACAAGAAAAAGAGACAAAATTCTCCAAGGGTCGCTCGAACGAGAGGGGTTCTCGCGAGAAGCAGCTTCACGCAACAGCAGAAGTCGCTCGAAAGAAATCTTATCTCGTTTGAACGAGAAAACAAAATTTCCCTAGTTTCCCAGAATGTCAGGCAGTTTTGTCCAGCGAGAAGATTTTGTGAAAACAGTTCCTAGAATGGGAAAACAGATCCAAAACAGTACAAAAAATAAGAAAAACAAACAAAAATGCTAACAAAGTATAAAATAAATTTTACATACTAGCAATAGGAATAATATAACATCATGCAAATCAACCTATGCTAGCAAACATGTCAGGACCTTAACCGGTAGGTGCGGTGGAGTTTTCCAAAGATGGTGATATCTTTTGAAACAACTCTATCAAATCATGAGAAGTATTGAACAAAAACTTTACTTGCTCTCGAATATGTGCAAACGCTCTATCATTATGTGCAAGTAAAGTATCATGGGTGGGTGCATGTGTGCGAACATGAGTAGGATTAAAGCGTGACACATAACCCAATTTAAAGCAAAATTCCCTAAGGTGTCTTCTCTTTTTGCAATGGGAGCAATCATAAGCCGGACTAGGTACACCTCTCTCAACAACTCTAGGACATGCTCTCTTAACAGGTACAGAACGCCTAGGTGGGTTGGGTCGAGTCACCAAAGTGGAAACTGGCTCGGGTGCAATAACATAAATGGATACACCTTCATGACCTTTTCCTAAATTTTCACCATCACCCAAAAAGGGATTGAGAATCATATTTTCAACTTTCTTAGATGCGTTATCTAAAGGGATTTTGACCTCTCGGACACGTTCGAGATCACTCTCGAGTTGGGATACACGTGTCATCAGACTAGACCTCGTGTCGGTCAAATCAAACTTTTCCCTCCTAAAAACTTCTTTTTCTTTCTCCAAATCTAAAACCCGATGACCTAAATCTCTATTATACTTCTTTATTTTCAAGGTCTCGATGTACAAATCCCTAAAATCTTTTTGGAGCTCACTTTCTTCTCCACTCTCAAACTCACTCTCATCTCCACTAGAAACACTCGAGTCATCACCTTCGTTCTCATGAACACTATCATCGTGAGAAAAAATGGTTGTGCTCACACGACTCAAAAAATCTACACACATCCCATGTGCTAAACCTTTATTGGACTCATCTCCCCCATCTTCCTCATCTCCCTCACTATCACTAAGTGTGGCGGGCATAGCAGTTTCTTTGCCCTTTCTCCTTATCCTAGTAGGACACTCTTTAGATATGTGTCCTTTACCCTCACACTCAAAGAACCTGATCTCATACTCCTTATCACTTTCTTTGGCCTCCTCTTTCTTTTTATTTTTCTCAAAAGATCTCTTTTTATTGGAAGAATTTTCTTTAGACATTTTGAGAAACTTTTTAAAATTTTTTGCAAGTAAGGCCATGTCAAAATCAGACTCGTCCTCAGACTCAGACTCACAAAAGCTCACTTTCTTTTTCATATCCCTCTTCCTAGAAACATTCTCACTCGATCTCAATCGTGACCTAAGTGCAATCCCTTTATCTTTGTGTTTGATAGTTTGGGGAAACATATCTAACTCCTAAGTCTGAAAATCACCTATCAACTCTTTTAACTTAAGTGTGCTCAAATTTGCCATTGAGTTTAAAACAGTGACTTTCAGAACAAAACGTTTTGGAAGGGATCTCAAAATCTTTTTCACAACTCGCGTGTTATCAATAACCTCACCCAAATTAAAACAAGTGTTAACAATGTCCGACAAACGTGCGTAAAACTCTTCAAAAGTCTCGGACTCTAACATAGTAATGGCCTCAAATTGGGTGGCTAGATTTTGTAATTTTGACTCTTTAACTAAGATTGTACCTTCGCGTGTCAATTTTAAAACATCCCATGCCTCTTTAGACATGGTGCACGTCATAATACTATGGAATTCGTTGGGAGTGACGGCTCCAGAAATAGCACTTAATCCACGGAATTAAAGTTAGACAATTTATAATCATCCTCAGTCCAGTTTGACGTCCAACCATTTTCAACCAATAACCAAACCCGCCCATCTATGGATTTTAAAACATATTTCATGCGAGCTTTTCAATAGGCATAATTATCTCTGTCAAAGATGGGCACCCGATTATATAAGTGATCCATTGAAAAACTTGCGATTTTAAACAAAATCAATATCACAAAAGTTTGCGGAAAACAGGAATACGCGATAAATTAGCGTAACTTGCTCGGATACCAATTTGTAAAATGATGTGTAATACCAATTAAATTATTTATTAGAACACTTATTTAATTAGGTGTCTAAATTTGATCAAACCAAATTCAATTTTAGATCAACCCCTAAACATGCATCTAAGTGTCATAAATCATTCAAACCATGCAAGTGAAACAAAGACGACAAATTCAGGAAAAAATCCCTTTCGGGTAAAAGCCTTTTTTCAACACTTTGAAAAGTTTACAAGACCATTGACTTACATACAACCTGATAATCGCCCACAAGTGTAAAGCACGGTGTCTTCGTCAAACCTTCAAAGCTACGAGAGACAGAGAAATACCCTCCAAGTGTCGGTTTGTCGTCTTCGACTCGTCCACACGTAGAACAACTACGCTCGGTATCCACCGATCAGATATGGAGATGCCTTTTTCACAGAGGTTAAACTACAACAAAGTATGCTTTGGGTTCCATAAAACAACTCACACAAAAGATATTGGGATTTGTGAATTGTAAAACAAAAATTGAACCCTCAAAACTGTTGGAGAATAAACCAAAACACTAAAAAACATATTCTATTTAAAACCAATGTTTCTCCACACGAAAATCAGAAGCCTGACATCCTTATTTATAATAAAAATCAAGGCGGTGATGTGTCTGCTTAAAACACATCTCGTTCGAACGACATATGCTGTCGTTTGAGCGAGATATGATATCGTTCGAACCACGTACAGTGTCTTTCGAACGACAACCTACATGATTTCCAGAAAACTTCAGTCTTTTAAATATCTCAAAAACTTCAAAACTTAAGACTGTTTACGAGATCTGAAACATTTATCCAAATCTTTATGATTTTGAAAAATTAAAAACCAATTAAAAATATTTCAAAAATCATTTAAACTTTTATAAAACTATCCAAACACTTTTAATGTAAAATGTAAATGGAACTTAAACACATTTCACCAAATTCATCTTTGTTGGATTTGAATGTTGAAGTCTTCTTGAAATTCGGATTCGTCTTTTGTAGATGTAAGCTTCTCAATCCTTTGACGACTTGTAGCAACTTGTAGCGTTATACGATAAATTAAATTGTGACGGACAATGTCCTTACAGGATATGAAATGTGAAATAATTATTTTCAGGATTCCTTAGTAATGCAGATCGACCATTTGGCAGATTGCCATATAGAATAAATTTATTTAATACCCTTAAGTTATATCTTATCATATTTTTATTTTATAATATTATGTAATAATTTATATATATTGATTTACTCACTTTTGGAATCCCTTTAGAGATGGAATTCTCCACCTGTTCTAAAGCAACGCAACTATTTATTTATTCAAAATATTTATGTAGTATATTTATAAGGCGACATATTTTTAGAAAATCTTAGTTTTTATTTACATGGTAATGAAGTCCAAGATCAATATGAATGTGATTGAAAAGAATAAACCTTAGTCTATGGAATCATTTATTTAAGTGTAAAATCCTCCCTACGTGTTCTCATAAACCTTTTTATGGATGCAATTAACATTTAGAATTATAAACATCCTATGTGTTCTTATTTATACATAAATAGTCTTATTTCATACAAAATAGTGTAGCCTTGACTTTCTTATTCAAGCTCCAAAACTTAACATGGACTATAAGGGCCTATTTATTTCTGGATGAAATACTTTTAACCTCGGTGAAAAATGAAATGGTGAATTTTTTTTCACATATTTAAAATTAAATTTTTGTTTATTTGACATTGTGAATAAGTGCACACCCTATAATTACGAAACTTTAAACAAGAATAGAGAAGAAAATTTAGCTCTAAATAGGTGAAAACATATTTCTCCATATTACTTTTCACCGTGTTTAAAACATATTTTATTCCCAACTAAACGGATCCTAAAGGTAAGTCTTGAACTCATGAATAACTTTGTTATCTATTTTACATTCGTACTTCCACCAAAAAGAAAAAAAGGCCGAACCTTATTTTATTATAATCTATTTCTTTTTTTTTTTCATTTTGTAGAATTTAGATTCAAGAACTGTTTATATATTTTCTACTAAAATAATTTTGTAACGAATGGTATCTAGAGCCTATAGTTGATTTTTGATCTCCCTTGAAGTGTACATTGACTTTTTGTTAACAACCATATAATGTTCATGATGATGCTGAAATTAGCACCCCCAGGTAAGGTGTTTTCAAGCTCAATATAAGAATAACAATGGCAGCACCGTTATATAAAGAGATAAGAGACTGAGATGAGGATAAGAGGAGAGGGCACCGATATATAAGTGGTTCAGCCAATTTGGCCTACGTCCACTGTGAGTGTGTGTGAGTAATATCACTGAATGAAGGCACTAATGGCCATGGATACAACCTCTCAAGCTTTCTCTCTCTACTGTATATCTAGACAGAGTTTTTGCTAGGGTTTAATATCTGGGATCCTTTTGCAAGGTAGGGGATGACCCCTATATATATTACCTAGGGGGTGTAATGTACCCCCCATGCACGCAATGAGCATGTGTGTGGTAGCCTCACCAATGTGGGAGTGCCATCTGTCACTGTCATATGTAAGGAATGATGATGAAATATCCTCCCCACGTGTGGAGAATAATCTTGTTACAACTGATTTGTGCCCATGTGTCCTTATCCAAATGTCAACAGATGCTCGGCTGCCATATTGGTGCATGACCTCGGCCTGGGAGAGGCCGAGCTGTAAAGGTTCGATAAACGTCTTCCGAGATGTTCCATAGGGAGTCTCGGCCTGATCTCAGCCGAGATATTATGCTGGGGTCGACCCCAGTCGAGGTCAGACTGATTCCATGTTGAAGATTACCAAGGCTTCTTGTCACCTCGGCCCAAGCCGAGGTTGGACTGGTTCCATGTTGAAGGTTACCAAAGCTTCTTGTCACCTCGGCCTACACTCGGCCGAGGTTTCCATACCCAGGTATATGAGAATGCTGTTGATGCCTGTGATGCGCGTAGGTGGAAGTGTCGGCCTGGGCCGACCTTACTAACGCCGAGTGCTGATATCGTGGGCCCATGGCTTATCCAGGGTCGATCAATATCTCGTCCATCACCTCGGTCGAGGTTGGTGTCTCTGGGCCGAGGTTACACTTGGGGCATATCAATCACCCCCCAGCCCTTAGTCATATGTGAGAGCAAGTGGCTAGGGGATTACTACACCTCCTAGGCCTATCTGTTCCAAGCCAATACCTGCCTAACACCTGTCCAATGCTATAACGTGTTTACTTGGTAGGCGTGTGCCGTCAGCCGTCCTTTGGGGCTCCCAAGGCAATGATGGGCCTTGGGAAACGTGCCCATGTATTTAAGGGTTTCGAAACCCTTTTTCCCTCCTTCTTCTTCATTTCTTCTATCCTGCGCGCGATTTCTTCTTGCGATTTCTCTCTCTAAAGCTTCTCTACTCAACGCTCTTTTGCCGAGGCCTTTGTTGGTTTTCTTGCGAGATTTCTTCATTTACCTTCATTGTTTCACTTCCAGGTATTTTTTTCCTTCCATTACCCTTGTTTTTCGCTTTCGGTTTGCATTTTCCGGTGAATTTTTGAGTTTTCCGGCGAGCACCATTATTTCAGGCGAACTGTGTTTGCTTCGAATTTCTTGGTTTGATCTTTAAACTCCTTTATTTTACAAGTCAATCATGTTTGTAGTTTTAGGAATTATTCCCAAGTTTAGGGTCGTCCTCTGATGCTCAGACCTTTATACCAGCTTCTTGAGGATTTCCCCTCTCTTAGAGAGAAGACCCTAGAAAAGATTAGGCAAATAGAGAGAGCTCAGGAGGAAGCTCGTAGGTCACAAGAGTTTCCCATTAGACCCTTGTTTCCACCACCTCTGAGAGTGATATATCCTGACACACTGGAGAACTTCTATAAGATAGGGGTTCCTGCTGATCCAACACCTATGTCTGAGTCTGAATCTTCTACCTCAGACCCCATGTCTGTGGACTCTTTTCAGGAAGCCATGGATTTCACACCTCGGCCTGGTCAGGCACCTGATCAGGCCGAGGTCTCCAGCCGAGCCTCATCCCATAATGGCTCAAGCACCTCAGCCTCTTCTTCAGAGGTTGAAATTGTTGAGCCGAGTGTGGCTGTGCCACCCATTCTTGACGCCATCCCCCTGTCGGCCGTCACAGGGGAGGAGTTCGTTCAGAGATTTGCTAGTAACCCATCTACATATGCTCCGGCCGACGTTGAGCTTGATGATGATGAAGATGCTGAAAGCGATGTGGACGTCTCTGAGGCGGCCGAGTTCGAGAGCACGATAACTGAGGTGGATCTACTGTGATTCAGATATTTATACTCCATTAGTCCCTCCATAAAATTAAGGAGACCTCTGAGGGAAGAGAGGGCCTATCACGGTCGAGATGGAGAAATCTGCCTGTATGAGCAGATGTTTAAGTTAGGGTTTCACCTACCCATTCATCCCATCGTCAAATCCATACTCTCCTATATCAATTTGGCTCCCTCACAGCTGTCCCCCAACGCCTGGAGAGTCATCATAGGGGCCATTATCTTGTGGAGGGAAGTCCACCACTCTGACCTCCCAGTTCAGGTCTTTGCTGGTTGTTATGTTCCAACCTCGGCCAAAAACCATCCGAGCTACAATCATTTTGTGGCTCGGAGGCCTGAGAAGAAAATTCTCCAGGTGACTCAGACCTCAAACCATAATTGGAAGCCCCGCTATTTTTTCTCCTCTGGAGCATGGGAATTTAGCCCATGCGTTCCCTCTTCCACACTTGAGCCGAGGATACCCCTCAAATGGGGTAAGGTCTCCATATCTGCCAGGGCCGACCCTGGTCTAAGTCTTCAGAATATCCAGAAGGTGAAGGCCCTGTAAGACCAAGGGGCACATGGTCTTTTTGTTAAGTTCGAACATTTGCTGACCCCCCCTTATCTCTCGGGGATGGGCCTAGGTGGAAGTCCCCTTGTTGACTTTGGTAAGGATTTTTCTTTTAAGTTTAACCTCTGAACTCATTCATATCTGATCTCTAACCCATATCTTTTAACTTTTGCAGAGCGACCACAAGGCATTACAGACGAACTGTGGGAGATGGCTGCACCGAGCTTAGCGAGACTCGCCAAAAAAGCTGGTCTGAACGCTCCTCCCCCAGCTCCCTCTACATCCAAATCTCAGGCCTCAAAGAAGAGGGCCCCAGAATCCCATGCCTCTGAGGATCAGAGGCCGACCTTGAGGCAGAAGAAGGCCTCTGATGTTGCAATTCCAATCTCCTCGGCCGACATCCTGACGGCACGTCTGGATCAGCTGAAGTTAACCGATAGTGTGGTCGACCACAGCATGCAGGCCGTGGATGCCATCGGCTCTGTAATGACTGAGGTTGACAAGCGCTTTTACAGGGCTATGGACACCCCCCTGCTGATTGAGTTCGACCTTCACAGAGCCATCCAGGTATGACTTGTCCCCTCGTCAAAATTTTATAAGTGCAACATCTGACTTTTCTCTAGCTTAACCTCTTCATTAAATGTGCAGGGAGTGACTGCTATGCACCACTTATCAAACCGGGATCTGAGGAAATTGCCCCTCATCTAGAAGGGGCAAGAGGCCGAGAAGGTTCAGAGCGCCCTAAATGCTGAGGTCGACCGTATGAAATCAGAGCTGCAGAACTCTGGAAATAAGGTTATGGGGTTGGAGAAAGACATTTCTCTGCTCGTCAAAGATCATGCCAAAGCCCTGAAGGCCAAAGATGACGTTCTGCAGCAGAAGGTCAGCTCGGCTGTCAAGGCTGCCCTCGAAGATGCCTCGGATAAAATAATTTCTGACTACAAGGCCTCGGACGAATTCATGGGTTTTGGCTTTAAATATCTTGAAAGAGGTATCAAGGCCACTACCAAATGGGCTGAAGTCAGATAGAGGGAGGTCGGTACTCTAAAGGCCTCTGACTTTGTGGGTCTCGGCTTTGCTGACCCTCAGTTTGCTCAGGCGCTTCAAGAGGTGGAGGATGGGGCTGCTGCTCCAGCTGAGACTGCAACTCTGGGAGGGACCGAGGTCGGAGGGGCAGACCATACTGATGATGTGGCCGAGGTTACTAATGCTGAGCAAGCCAATCAGGCCGAGGCTGTTAATGTTCCCCCCCCCAAACCTTTAGGATTTGTAATTTGTAACTTGTAACACCATGGTATTTTGTATTCAAGGAATATTTGTTACTTCTTTGTATTTCAACCTCTGAATGCTATATCTCTTCCCTTTATTGAATGCCATGTGATCTCTTCTATTATTTTGTTGAAGTGGTCTTGTTTATACTCAGTCAATAATTCTGACCTCAGATCTCTTCACCACTGAATTGTAATTAGGCTCTGAGGTCGTCAACTAAGACGTTATCCTCACAATTAATATCACCAAATTAATGATGTTAAGGGTCTGAGGTCATCTGCTAAGGTGTCTGAGCTCAGACCTCGTCACCACCGAGTGATGTTATGAAGGTCCGAGGTCGTCACCTAAGACGTTATCCTCACAATTAATCTCACCAAATTAATGATGTTAAGGGTCTGAGGTTATCTGCTAAGGTGTCTGAGCTCAGACCTCGTCACCACCGAGTGATGTTATGAAGGTTTGAGGTCGTCACCTAAGACGTTATCCTCATAATTAATCTCACCAAATTAATGATGTTAAGGGTCTGAGGTCATCTGCTAAGGTGTCTGAGCTCAGACCTCGTCACCACCGAGTGATGTTATGAAGGTCTGAGGTCGTCACCTAAGACGTTATCCTCACAATTAATCTTACCAAATTAATGATGTTAAGGGTCTGAGGTCATCTGCTAAGGTGTCTGAGCTCAGACCTCATCACCACCGAGTGATGTTATGAAGGTCTGAGGTCGTCACCTAAGACGTTATCCTCATAATTAATCTCACCAAATTAATGATGTTAAGAGTCTGAGGTCATCTGCTAAGGTGTCTGAGCTCAGACCTCATCACCACCAAGTGATGTTATGAAGGTCTGAGGTCGTCACCTAAGACGTTATCCTCATATATAATCTCACCAAATTAATGATGTTAAGAGTCTGAGGTCATCTGCTAAGGTGTCTGAGCTCAGACCTCGTCACCACCGAGTGATGTTATGAAGGTCTGAGGTCGTCACCTAAGACGTTATCCTCATAATTAATCTCACCAAATTAATGATGTTAAGGGACTGAGGTCATCTGCTAAGGTGTCTGAGCTCAGACCTCATCACCACCGAGTGATGTTATGAAGGTCTGAGGTTGTCACCTAAGACGTTATCCTCATAATTAATCTCACAAAAGTAATGATGTTAAGGGTCTGAGGTCATCTGCTAAGGTGTCTGAGCTCAGACCTCATCACCACCGAGTGATGTTATGAAGGTCTGAGGTCGTCACCTAAGACGTTATCCTCATAATTAATCTCACCAAATTAATGATGTTAAGGGTCTGAGGTCATCTGCTAAGGTGTCTGAGCTCAGACCTCGTCACCACCGAGTGATGTTATGAAGGTCTGAGGTCGTCACCTAAGACGTTATCCTCATAATTAATTTTACCAAATTAATGATGTTAAGGGACTGAGGTCATCTGCTAAGGTGTCTGAGCTCAGACCTCGTCACCACCGAGTGATGTTATGAAGGTCTGAGGTCGTCACCTAAGACGTTATCCTCATAATTAATCTCACCAAAGTAATGATGTTAAGGGTCTGAGGTCATCTGCTAAGGTGTCTGAGCTCAGACCTCATCACCACCGAGTGATGTTATGAAGGTCTGAGGTCGTCACCTAAGACGTTATCCTCATAATTAATCTCCGGTCTAAGAATGAAGCAAGAACTGTTATGGAAACTGATCTTTATTAATAACCTCTTCTCAGTAAGATAGTACATTTACATAAAATTCTTCGCAACATCATATGTAATATCTCTTTAGGTGGTCAGCGTTCCATGGGTTAGTGAAAGGTTCTCCTTCTAGGTTTTCTAGCCTGTAAGTGCCAGGCACAACCTCTTCTGTTACTTTCTAGGGGCCATGCCAGTTCAGGTGTAGCTTATTTGACTTTTGTAGGGTCTTCTTTAGCACTAGGTCTCCTACTACAATGGGTCTTGACTTCACCCTTTGATTGTAGAATTTCACTGCCCGCTGCTGGTAGGCTGCTTTTCTGACCTCTACGTCTTCTCTTCTTTCTTCGATAAGGTCCAGGTCTAGCCTCCTATCTTCCCCATTGCTGTCTGGGTCGTAGGTCTGAATCCGATGAGTTGGTAGTCCTACTTCCGTTGGTATAACGGCCTCTGAGCCATGTGCCAGCATGAATGGGGTTTCTCCTATTGGTGTCCTTGCCGTGGTTCTGTAGGCCCATAACACAAAATAGACCTCTTTTTTCCATCTCCCCTTCGCATCTTCTAACCTCTTTTTGATTCCGTCCAAGATGGTTCTGTTTGTGACCTCGGTCTGGCCGTTTGCCTGAGGTCGACCAGGAGATGAGAAGAACTATTTAATCCCCACTCTTAGGCAATACTTTTCTAAGGAGGAGTTCTTGAACTGGGTCCCATTATCCGAGATGAGAGTGTTTGGGAGGCCATATATTCATATGATGTTCCTCCAAATGAACTGGAAGGTCTTCTGCTCTGTAATTGTTATCATCGGTTCTGCCTCCACCCACTTTGAAAAGTAGTCAATGGCAACTATCAAGAATCTATAGTTGTTGACAGCTCTTGGCAAAGGTCCTACCAAGTCAATTCCCCATACCGCAAATGGCCATGGAGAAGAGATTGACGTCATAGGCTGATGGGGTTGATGAGGGATAGTGGCGAACCTTTGACATTTGTCGCACCTCTTCACATAATCTGCAGCGTCCTTAGACAAGGTAGGCCACCAGTATCCCTGAGTGATGATCCTCTTGGCTAAGGGCCTTCCCCCTATGTGGCTAGAGCAAGAACCCTCATGAACCTCCTGTAAGACCCGGGGTACTTCCATCGGATGAACACATCTGAGGAGAGGTAATAGAAACCCCTTTTTGTACAAGATGTCTCCTATCATTGAGAACTTGGCGGCCCTGTACCTTAACTTTCTCCTTTCTAGCTTGGACTCAGGAAGCTCTCCCTCTCTTAGGTATCTGACGAGCGGGTCGATCCATGAGTCTCCTAGGTTCACATTGTGACAAGGGCTATATACCTCGTCCTCCTCGATGGTTGCCTTTCCTAAGACCTCGATTGGAATGGTCCTTCCCACATCTGTCTTCACTGCTGAGGCCAGCCTTGCCAATGCATCAGCATGATTATTGCTCAGTCGAGGCACTCTCTTCAGTTTTGCCTCTTTAAAATATTCTAACAACCTTCTTACCTTCTTCAAGTACCTGACCATCCTTTCATCTTTGGCCTCGTATACCCCCAATACTTGATTGACAACCAACCTTGAGTCGCCATGGAGTAGGAGTCGCTTTACTCGAAGAGTTGTTGCCAATAATAGACTTGCTATCATGGCCTCATACTCAGACTCGTTGTTTGAGGTTGGAAGTTGAAGGCGTATTCAATGTTGGCGCCATCCAGAGCCGAGAGTATTAATCCCGCCCCGCTTCCACTGTCACAGGAAGAGCCATCAACGAAGAGGCTCCAGACGTCTGTATCTGATGAGAAGACCCCTTCTCTCATAACCCCCTTCTTGAAGAGGTATCGATCCTCTTCGTTCTCTTCTATTCCGCTCTGATTTTTGCCTGAGATGACCTCTTCCCGATCTCGAAAGACGTTTGGTGTCGTCTCTTCCGAATCTCGAAAGATACTACGGTTCGTATCTTCCGAATCTCGGAAGACACTAGGGTTCGTCTCTTCGCCGTCATCTAAGCCTTCCTCTATCTCGGCCTCTTCTAAACTTCTACCGGCCTCTTCCCAGGTGAATTCTGCGATAAAGTCTGCGAGGGCCTGTCCCTTGATGGCTGTCCTAGGCTGGTAGGTAAGATCATATTTTCCTAGTTCGATGGCCCAGGTCATCAATCTTTCAGACTTCTCAGGTTTGTGCATAACCTGCCTTAGCGGGGAGTCAGTGAAGACTACCATGGAGTGAGCTTGGAAGTAAGGCTTCATTTTCCTTGAGGCATGTATTAGGGCATAAGCCAACTTCTCCATTCGGGGATAATTTTGTTCAGACCCTTGAAGGGCCTTACTATTGAAGTAAACAGGCCTCTGGACCCCATCCTTTTCCCGTATGATGGCCGCGCTGATGGCTGATTCAGAAACTGCCAGATACACAAATAACCTTTCCCCCGTGATGGGCCGAGACAGTAATAAGGGAGACCCTAAGTAGGACTTGAGTTGGTTGAAGGATTTTTCACACTCTTCATCCCATTAGAAGGCCTTTCTTAGAACTTTAAAGAATGGAAGACACTTGTCCGTTGCCCTAGAAACAAACCTGCTAAAGGCAGCCACTCTTCCCGTGAGTCTCTGGACATCCTTGATAGTCCTAGGAGTCTTCATGTCGAGCAATGCCTTAATTTTCTCAGGGTTCGCTTCAATCCCCCTCTTATTAATGATGAATCCCAAGAACTTCCCAGCTCCTACTCCGAAGACACACTTTGTCGGGTTGAGTTTCATTCTGTACGAGTCCATGACATCGAAGGTCTTCTCAAGGTCCGCTACGTGAGTACATGCTTTCAGGCTCTTCGTTAGCATATCGTCTACATATACCTCCATGGTCTTACCTATTTTCTCTTCGAACATCTTATTGACAAGACGTTGATACGTTTCCCCCGCATTCTTTAGACCGAAGGGCATCACCTTGTAGCAGTACGTCCCTTTGTTAGTAATGAAGGCTGTCTTCTCAGAGTCTTCAGCATCCATGGAGATTTGGTTGTAGCCTGAATAAGCATCCATGAAGCTCATGATCTCGTGCCCTGCCGTTGCGTCCACCATCTGGTCTATCCTTGGTAAGGGATAGCTATCTTTCGGGCAAGACCTGTTCACGTCAGTGAAATCTACACACATTCGCCAGTTCCCATTGGCCTTAGGCATGATGACTGCATTTGAGAGCCACTCCTGATAGGTAACCTCTCTTATGAACTCGGCCTCTTCCAACTTTTTTACCTCTTCCCGGATGACATCGTACTTCTCCCTGGAGTAGACTCTTCGTCTCTGCTTGATTGGCTTGGCATCTCTGTCCACGTTGAGCTTGTGGCTCATGACCTCAGGGTCGATGCCAGGCATGTCTGCGTGACTCCATGCGAAGACAATCTGTCTCCTCCTGAGGAAGTTTATAAGCTCTTCCTTGATTCCTGGTTCTAGGGCCTTACCGACCTGGACGGTTTTTTCCGGCTTGTCCTCATTGAGGACGATGGATTCTACCTCTTCCGCGGCCTCACCCTTCTTCAATTTTGTTTCGTCTCTTGGGTCAAGAGTGTCAATACTGTAAGTGGTGGTTGATCTCTTATGGGATTCTCTCTCTTCGTCCGAGTTGAAGTAACACTCTCGCGCCGTGGTCTGGTCCCCTTGCACTTCCCCTACTCCATAAGGAGTCGGGAATTTTAGCATCTGATGGATCGTCAACGGCACAGCTTCAAACTCTTTGAGGGCCACCCTTCCTATGATGAGGTTGTAGGCCGAGAAGATGTTTTCATCCATAACGAAAATTTTTATCTTCTTGGTCAGCCTCCTAGGCCACTCATCCCCCATCCGTACATCCATCTCATACATGCCCAATGGGTGGAACTTTTCGCCACTGAAGCCTATCAATGGGTGATGATAGGGCACCAGCCTTGCCCTGCTAACACCCAGGCTCTTGAAGCAAGGCCAGAACATCACGTCTGCTGAGCTTCCCCCATCTATGAGGATCCTTTGTACCTCGCACCCATGCACCCTTGTTGTTATGACCAAAGGGTCATCATGGGGGGCTAAGATACCCTTGAAGTCGAGTCTGGAGAACCCCACTACGAGGGTGTCCATGTCTACCTTCTTCCTCTTCTGCACTGCATCAGAAGACGTTAGATTCACAACTTCGATCTTGGCCAATGACCTGGCCTCTGCTACATGAGCTTTCTTATCGGCTACCTCAGAGCCACCTCCTGCAAATCCCCCACATATGGTTCTAACACCAAAGAAGATCATACCGACCCTCTTCACCGGGGTGTTGTCATCCTTTGGTGGAAGATCCGGGTCGTCTTCATCATCTCCTTCTGAATCATCATCCCTTCTGGCTGGGACATTGCCACGGCATCTGTCATCTCTTCTTTTCTTAGGGTCATCTCTTCCACCCTTTGGAGCCTTACCATCCACATACTTCCTCAGCTTTCCAGATTTCAGCATCTTCTCAATCTCATCCTTTAAAGCGAAGCATCTATCTGTGACATGGCCATGATCCCGATGGAATTCTCACCATAGGTTTTTATTCCTCTTATGTGGCGGGGCCTTCAGTTTCTCTGGCCACCTCAGAGTCCGGTCAGTCTTAATCTCATTGAGGATGTGCTCATAGCTCACAGTCAGAGGAGTGTAATGAGAGAACTTGTCATCTCCTGACCTCTTCTTCCCTTATTTCTTACCTTGGGACTTTCCCGTGCTACCGCGGTTCTCCTCCTTATACTTGGCGGCCATTGCCTCTTCCGCATTCATCACTTTCCCTGCGGTTGCCAGCAGCTCAGCCATGGACCTAGGGGGGTCTTCCGCCAGTTTCCACAATAGCTTCCCCTTCTGGAGGCCTCCTATAAGGGCGGTCATGGCTATGCTCTCTTCATAATCTTCCACCTCTAATTTCTCTTTGTTGAATCTTGCTATGTAGTCTCTTAGGCTCTCACCCTTGGCCTGTTTGACATACAACAGGTGGGTAGTCTTCTTTTGAGGTCTTACCCCAAAGCAGAAGTTGTGGATGAACTGCTCAGCCAAGCCTTTGAAGTTCTCAATTGAGTTCTTCGGAAGGGAGGTGAACCAACTATGAGCTGCCCCTGTCAAGGTCCCTGAGAAGGCCCTACACTTCATCTCATCGGGTATCGAGTAAATGTCTGCTGCCGACTGATACATCTCGATATGGTGTAGAGGGTTAGTGCTGCCATCATACTTGGGAGTCACTGTAGGAGGCTTGAACTTGGCTGGGGTTGGGAACCCCACTATCCTAGCCACAAATGGGGATCCCTCTGAGTAACCCCTCTGTAATGGGTCCCTGCTTTTAATGAGGTCTCCTATCTTCTCCTCAAGGCGTTGGATAGAATCATTCCAGGGTCTTCTGTCATCAACTTGGCCGAGGTTATCCCCTGCCACCTCCCTGCGATGGACAGAGGGTTCCCCAACCGCGATACATTGGCTGTTGACCTCTTCCTGTTCTCGGCCTCTTCTTTCACAGGGTCGGCCTTGGTCTGGCCGACCCTGCCTACCCCCTCTCTGAGAGCCTGCTACGCTCCTTGACCTCGACAGCCTCTGTCTTAGGTCATTCACCGGGCCCAGCCTCTCGAAGGTCGACCCTCTGCTCAACCTATCAAAGGCCGACCCTCTTTGTTGGGCCTCTTCTCCTCTTCGGCCGACACATCCTTGACTCTGCCTAAGAGGTCGTATAGTGTTATTTGACACCTCATACGGCTCCCAGCAGTCTTCTGGGGCTTCTTCAGCTTCTAGGTCATCATACCTGTCCTCTGGGCAAGGGTTTCCTTGCCTCCCTAGGCTTAAACGCCTAGGGTCAGCAACGTCCCTTCTCCGCTGGGGTGCAGGCTGGTCCTTCATTGGCGCCTGGGGTGGTCCCCTGGCGTCAGGATGAGGCTGAACTGCCGCCGGAGTGATCATATCCGGTGAGACTCCAGGTGGCCTCATCATAGTTTGACTAAGCTGAGCAAATTGCTCCTTCATGGCTTGTTGTGTTGCAGCTAAAGATTTCAAGGCTGCTGCTACCTCCGCCATTTCGGATTGGGGGGGAGCCTGACTGGAACTAGGCCCTCCACCTCCGGGCGGCGGAAAAGGCGGTGGTAGCTCTGGTTCCATGTGTTAACAATAAATAGCTTGAGCGGCAAGTGAGCTTAATACCTTAAAGGACCTCTTTCAATGGTGAAACAGTTCCACGCAAGGGGTGGTTCCTGGTTCACCACCAGAGTCTCCGGTGAGGTTAAGCTGAGGAAGAGGAAGAGATAGCTTCTCGTTCCCACAGACGGCGCCAAAATGATGATGCTGAAATTAGCACCCCCAGGTAAGGTGTTTTCAAGCTCAATATAAGAATAACAATGACATCACAGTTATATAAAGAGATAAGAGACTGAGATGAGGATAAGAGGAGAGGGCACCGGTATATAAGTGGTTCAGCCAATTTGGCCTACGTCCACTGTGAGTGTGTGTGAGTAATATCACTGAATGAAGGCACTAATGGCCATGGATACGACCTCTCAAGCTTTATCTCTCTACTGTATATCTAGACAGAGTTTTTGCTAGGGTTTAATATCTGGGATCCTTTTGCAAGGTAGGGGATGACCTCTATATATAGTACCTAGGGGGTGTAATGTACCCCCCATGCACGTAATGAGCATGTGTGTGGTAGCCTCACCAATGTAGGAGTGCCATCTGTCACTGTCACATGTAAGGAATGATGATGAAATATCCTCCCCACGTGTGGAGAATAATCTTGTTACAACTGATTTGTGCCCATGTGTCCTTATCCAAATGTCAACAGATGCTCGGCTGCCATATTGGTGCATGACCTCGGCCTGGGAGAGGCCGAGCTGTAAAGGCTCGATAAACGTCTTCCGAGATGTGCCATAGAGAGTCTCGGCCTGATCTCAGCCGAGACATTATGCTGGGGTCGGCCCCAGCCGAGGTCGGACTGATTCCATGTTGAAGATTACTAAGGCTTCTTGTCACCTCGGCCCAAGCCGAGGTTGGACTGGTTCCATGTTGAAGGTTACCAAAGCTTCTTGTCACCTCGACCTACACTCGACCGAGGTTTCCATACCCAGGTATATGAGAATGCTGTTGATGCCTGTGATGCGCGTAGGTGGAAGTGTCGGCCTGGGCCGACCTTACTAAGGCCGAGGGCTGATATCGTGGGCCCATGGCTTATCTAGGGTCGATCAATATCTCGGCCATCACCTCGGCCGAGGTTGGTGTCTCTAGGCCGAGGTTACACTTGGGGCATATCAGTTCATATAATAAGATTTATTAAAACTAAAAAGTGAAATTCATATAATAATAAATTTTACGAAAGAAAATGCTTGAAGTTTCCACAAATACGATTTTTCAATTTATGTTTGTTGAAATAGTTATGTGAGAGTCTGAAATAGGCAACTACAAAAATATTGTGGTCCTCATATGGATTTTTTGAATATTTGCTATGAAATTTAAAAAATGCACTCCCCAAAGAATAGTGTCCAAAATCTGCCCCCCCCCCCCCCCAAAAAAAAAAAAAAACTATCACAAAATCCAATTATATGAATAAACTTATTTGATTTTTTTAAAATGAAATAACAATTTAGATGATAAGAAAATTAACTTGATTTTCGTCAAAAGTAATTCAAATCGATAATTTCCTCCAAGTGCATATTCATAGCCTTGTTTATGCAAGTACGGCTATTGTGTCCCACATTTTGATAAGCACCACATTTTCTACCATTTTCAACAATCTCAAATGTGGAAGGATCACGAATTGTAGAACTAATTACCTTTATTTTTTTTAACCACACCGTCGCCCTTTATGAGGTTGAATAATAGTTCAATAATGGATGGAAATGGAGAATCCAGTAGTTTAGCAATTTGATTTTGTTTGTCTTCCCTTTGAGCAAGCGACATTTGTAAATACATAGCACGGAATTCCTCAAGAAGACCTTCAATTTATCTTTTTGGCTAATCAACACCCTTTCAAAACTACTAGATGATAGTATATCAATCCTCCATTGTAAATGTATATCATAAAGCTGTAAAACGTTGAGGATTGTTATTTCTCATAATGTGTGCACATGGCATGCCCATTGTCTTTGTGAAATGAACCGTACATATACTCTCAAGTGAGTTGGATTTTGATAATTCATATTGCTTGAAAAAATTTCGAACCGCAAACCCTTAAATATTAGTAACAAGTTCCTTGAAAAGTTGCCCACGAAATTTATGCGGAACACGGATTTTTTCACTGGCAAGTTGTGTTTTTATTTCTCTGTACTGATTTTCAATTGCAAGACAAATAGTTTCTTTCACCTCATGTAAATTTTCGGTGAAAATATGAAGGTATTTCTTGATCATTGCATGCGCACCTTCCACCTATGAAGTTACATGATTTCCAAAGTGTGGATAATTACCCGTCCATGCATATACAAATTTCTCTTTGAAAGGGAGCCAAGTTTTTCTTATGTAATAAATAACACATTCTTTTTTTCTTTGTTGAACTTCAAGAATATGCCCATCTCCAAGAATGTGCAAAAACAAATATGAGTCAATGACCATCTTTATCGCACTTCATGTCTAAAATAAAATCACCTTGGGAAAGTTCCTTAAATAATTCTTGAAGAATGGTACGATCCGATATAATATCTTTAATGATCATCGCTTGAATATTCGGATTATTTTGTTGAAGTGATGAAAGTATTTGACGAGCAGGCACACTAGCCAACGTCATCTCTTTGATTCGCAAAAATTCTTCCTCAAAAAAATGCAAACAAGAGATGTGCGGACATATCATTTGACGCACGTGATTGTGGGACGCATTTTTTTATTTTCACTTGCCAAGTTCAGTCTCTTTTATTTTTCCCCAAATCTGAAATGGACAATTTATAAGTCGCGACGCGGTTACCCTTTTTCGTTGATCCATCGAAACACTAGCGCCACGATATTTTCCACCTTCATCACAACCAATAATAACAGAACAATCATTTTTTGATTTTTTGATTGTAGCAACATATCCCTGCATTAGCACCACATTACGAATACTATCGAGGAGTTCTTCTCGATTTGGAAATTTATCAATGGCCAAATACATTCTTTTTTGAGATTTATTAATATTAACATCACCTGTTATTTTTTTAGTGTTAAAAATGATATACATAGAAAAATATTAAATTAAAATTAAAATTATGAAAAATTATTTTGATTACTTTAATAAATTCATATTGAAAAAAAGACACAATTAAATATATAAAAGTAATTCTAATAATTATTTAATAACTAATATCTATATAATAAAATATATATAAAAGAAAAATCACCTTAGGCATTGGAGCTGAAATGTAATAAGGTCGAGGGTTGGTAATTCTTTGAAATGTCTTCAATGTCATTTGTGCTTGTGAAAATAATGATTTCATTCAACCAAAGTAATTGTGTAGTAGTTAGGGTTGACATTTCTCCCCAATCTACACTTTATTCATCTGATATTATCATCTGTAAATGGAAGATGAAATGAATTTTGGGGATATTTTGGATTTATGAAAAAGGTAAAATGAAATGGGGTTTGTAGGGTAGAGCTCTCTCTCATTTGAAATGGTGAACGATGGAAGAAGTCAAATGGGATTTGTTTGATGTTAGGGTAAAGGGTAACTTTGTCTTTTAGAAAATATTTGAAGTGTTTAAAGAATTGATTGAGTGCAATTAGCTGTATCCAGTGCTCTAAAAGGCGAAGGAACGCCTACGCTTGAACCTTGGGAGAAACGCTCCGCCTTAAGCTTTTTACGCCTTATTTTTGGTAAAAGCCTTAAGGCGCACATTTTTTAAAAACAAAAATGCTTTAGTGAAATAATATCGCTTTTAAAATACTTTTTTACAAACCGGGCCAATATCTCATAAAAAACAATCAAATAGTATTTTAATTTGCATATATTCAGACATATTTTTAATGTATGTATGATTCTAGTATTTTTAATAGCCTTGTTATGGTTAAAAATATTAAAATATATTAAAAAAACTAAACGCCTTTTCACACCTTTTTACGGGCTTCCAAAGCTTAAGGCTTGGACTCCACTCCTCGATCACGCCCCACGTTTTTTAGAACCTTCGCTGTACCCAAGGGGAATGTATGCCTATTATTTCAAACATGGTAAAAATAATATAACAAAGTACTCTTAGGTCCCTTGCAAACAAATTTTAAACACTAAGGGAATTTTGAAAATTTTTAAACACTTAGGTCCACTAATTATGTTATTGTAGAAGTTCACGCTAGTGGCATAATAAGTGGGCGTAATAGTAAATTGTCCTTAAATATTTAAAAATTGTCAACAAGGGACCTAATTGTAAATTCCCCAAGAGTTGACTTGATATAAAAGCGTATACGGAAAGTGAGTTATGGATCAAATATTTTAATTTTAATCTAATATAATAATATAAAATGTTGTCTCTAAATGAAATTCTGCCACCTGTTAAGTTTTAATGCATTAAATTTTTTCAATGCCGACTATCTTCGCTCCAAATATAGGTGGGTTTTGCTTAAAAAAATAAAATATTTTCATTCATGTACGATTAATGATAAACAAACAATCATTATGATTTCTTTTCTCCTTCTTCTTAATGACTAAATCCTTTCATTTCTCATCTCTTTATTTTTTATTAAACTATGTATAACATTCAAGCATACGAAAAGAGTTGTACAAAACTTTATAAGAGTTACATCTAATGTATTTTTTTCTTCGGTTGGAATGTTTCTTTCTACTCTTATTTTTGGTCTATGTAAATTTATGTTGATATTTGTATTGGTGGTGGATGTTTTAGGGTTCTTTGGATAAGTTTATTGATTTTTTAATTTGATCATTTTGTAGTTCAATATCTTATGTTTGACAACAAGCGTAAATTAAAATAAGCCCCATACTATTTTTTTTTAATTTTCAATTGAATTTACATGTGTTTTGAGTTGTTAGCGTTCTTTGGTTATGAGATTTGACTTATACTTTATTGTAGCATTTTGTATTAGTTTTGTCTTTCGGTTCAATTGTAGTTAATTCATAGTGGTTATGCTTTGCAAAACTATGCATGTCATGATTTCTTCATAAGTTTTGTATAAGCTTTAATTGTATTGTTAAATAGTTTAATTTTACAAAAGCTTCCTTGAACTTACTCAAAATCCATTAAAAGAAAGGAAGACTTATTTAATATATGGACGGAAGGAAAAGAAAGACGTATATGAAACTATTATATTACCTCATCATAACACTGTAGCACCCCGTCAAATTAAATATCGGGTAGCTACTCCTTTATTAAATTAATACATAATATCAAGTTGGTTCAGTTGTAGCATCACTGTCGAAAACATTTAATTTATTACTAGCCACCTAATATTTAAAAAGAGAGATGCCAAATTTTACCAATTAAATTGACATAATCCAAGTAATTAAGTCAACAACCATTATTCGCGTAAATAATTTCAAATGAATAATCAACAAAATGAAATAAACTGAGTCTGGAGTAAACACTCCAATATAATACCAGAGTAAAATAAAGTCTCGATACATGAGTCTGAATAAATAAACCAACATCTGAAATAAAACTAAAAGTCTGAGAATGCTATCTCTAAATGGAAACGGGAGACATGCCCTAACAAATGAGTAACCCTGAGTAAAATCAAGTACAAAATGTGAAGGCGTCTAATACCGAGAACCTTTAACTTCCTCAGTAGCTACAACACGTTAATAATATAATGGAACTCCTATGCTTGGCATCCCTGTGGTTAGGCACCTAAAAGGTTTTACAAGAAAAATAGATTTGAAAGCAAACGGGTCAGGGCCCGAGGTGAAAACAGTTTAAAAATATAGCAAGTATTTAAATTACAATATTAAACAACACATATAATAAACATGTTAGTTTCGTACTTTCACATGAGTTTATCGCCTCTCAACTACTGTACACACCTAAGGTAGACCCTTAACTCATCCTAGTTATGCCGCTAGCTAACTAGTCTGCACCACTCCTGCATTTCTCATTCTAACATAGGGTATCTACTCGTAACACCCAAACACAACATATTCATAACCCATATTCACGTTCATTGAATTACTTATCTCAAGTGTTAATTAAATTCTCACATTCTTAGTCCATTACAATACCTTAGTTATTCACATCTACTAAGCAACACAACAGAACTATCACAAGTATATGTATATGCACCAGTATAATATCTCATATACAAATCAGGCACCCCACAAGGATAGAACCTACGATGCCCTCATACGCTGCTATCGAATCCCGATACATCACGTACGTGAGGATCACAAGTTCTGAATCACTTAGGAACCGTTTTAATAAAAATCACACATAGTGGAGGCAAACATAGTTCACATAGTGATGGGTCACGCACATACCTACGCTCCCAAGGTCAGCAGCCTTATCCATTCAGCGATAAGCTCTTCCAAGTCCTATGTTATGAGGTATCAATCTAAAGTCCCCCCGAAGGTCACATCGAGACCAGACTATCCTCTTACGAATGACCTCCCGTGATAGCAAGTATGGTAGGTATGTTATACACACAATAATCCATATACTAGAAAATCACACAACCACTATACATACAATTTCAATATAGGTATACTCCTCCCCTATATATTAAGTCTCACCCACAATATTTATGTTCTGGATATTCTACGTAATATTTATTTAACGCGACAAGTCTTGTCATACGGATTCGGGTACCTATACCTATCCCAACTGGATACTAGGTCTCCCTTTTGTTCCTAAGGTTATCTCAGCAAATATAAAATCTCTCTGATAGTGTTCATGCCCTTATATTATCTTTCATTCCACTTTCAGTCTCAAATTGAAAGATTTCACACCGTCCTCACTCGGTAACCGCTCATAATTATAACGTTCAATCCCATAAGTTATAACATTTTTCGAACAATAACTAAGACCCTACTGAGCTTAACTAAGTCCCACAATATTATATTAATCACCCTAAGAATCAATATCGGCTTTGGAATTTTCATTAAATCTTAAAGGGAAATAATTGCCAAAAATCAGGAGAGGTCGATCGATCGAAGAAAATGATCGATCGACACTCTTGGATCGATCGATTGATCAAGCACGTTTTTGCCCAGATTTCTCTTAAACAGTTACAGGTTTTACCATTTTTACACCCCAAATCCTCCATTACAACGTCCCAATCTCCCAAGAAAGTTTACAAATCAATAAGCCAACATATATACACAAGTTCTAACGTTCAAGAATCATTAATCTATAATATAACATCGTTTTCTTGGATCAAAAGTCCTCAATTTTACTATAAACCTAATTCTTCACTACTTCTTCCATAATCATCATAATCCTCAATTAAATTTTGTGATTCTTAACCCTTAATTTATAATTCAATTCATCAAACATTTCCAGAAAGAACCACTACATGCAAACCTACCCCAAATCAATTATTAAGTCTCCAATTTCATGTTTTTTGCCATTATTCATAAATTGACATCAAACCTAAACTATCATGTAAAGTATATGCCATAAATTATTGCAAGAAAAATCACTTGCCTAAAATAGATATTCTGATCCAATGAAGTAGACGGTATGGGGATGATCCTTACTTTCCGATCTATTCGGTGGTGGTGACGGTGGTGCAAAAGCCTCTAAGTGGTGGTTATGGCTATGGAAAACCCTTGGAACTTCTCCTCTCTTCTTCTCTAACTGCCATGATGATTTTTGGTTGTGAAAACCCTAAGGGACTCAAGTGTTGGCTGATAATATCCGTCTAAAATTCGTAGGCTCTTATTCACCAAAAATAGGAATGACTAAAATACCCTCCAGGGTTGCCGGTTAGGCCTAAAAATGTCCCGGGACCCAAACTAAACCCCGACTAGTGTTTTCTGACTATCTCAACCATTCCAGATTCGTTGGCGCACTCAAAATGATCATACAAATGACATAAAAATAAAATACTTTCAAATCCATTAAATTGGGTATTGACACGACTGACACGCGCGTCCCAACTAAATTACTGAAACTGCCGTATTTTCAACTCACGAGAATTTTAATAAATTCAATAATCACATATTACCATAATCACTCAGTAATATTCAACATTATCATCATAGTTAAGTACTACTAACTTTCGTCTCGCTAGTTATTTAAATCCGAATTAATTTCCAATTAATCCCATAATTAAAAGCAATTTTATTTCATTAATCTCATAATTAAAAGCCATAAAAATATGGGGTATTACATACTTCCTCCTAATAACGGAATTTCATCCCAAAATTTGAAAAAAATAGGCATACCTGGAAAAATTAGGTATCCTCCAGTACTCAAAACAAAATACAAAGAAAAGCTCAATCACTACAACTCTCGCTTCACAACAAGTTTGTTGAGCTCTCTTGACACTTTATCAGTTATAGGGTTACACCTCAATAAATGCACCTAACGTTTTGCTCTTACTAAACAACATTCGAGTAAGAATAGCCTACACATCATTGGCCATATTATCTCAATATTTTTGTGAGTTCGCACCTCACTTCTTATCATCTCCCGCGTTTATTTAAACATAAAACTCCCATCCTATAAGAAACCATAAAACATCTGACTACTCTTGTCCATTCTTTGAATTTTTGTTCCTGGCGTTGTGACTTTTACATAAGGGAAATCCACTTCAGATGGTTAGTGATTAACCCATTATAGTCATAGGACTCCAACTTCCTACTGATCAAAAACTCCGATAATTCACTCACCTCTAAGCATCCAGAGGAAAAATGGTATGGTTTATCCACTCTAAACCTCAGTAAGCACCTTGTCCCTTATAAATAGGTATGGGTGCCTTCGCACAACTTTCCTATTAGGTAATATCCTCTCCCCATTACTATATTATACTTCACTTACTAAAAACTGAAATGATCGGTTCCACCAGTCGTTAATCTCCTTGCGCCTATTTCTCGGGCTATAAGTGATCCAACTTTCTCAAAACGAAAATATTCCCACTACTTCCTTATACCCCATATCGAAGGTGGGTTTCGGGTATTTCATCCTCATTCAGATTAATACTGGGTAGGACCTCATACCAGCGCGGTCACTATCTGATAGTGTAAATCACCCACAAATATAATAATTTCTTTCTTTCTTGATAATCCGTTCCACACATTCGAAGGAACTCGTTACTCATCTTTATGATTGAAACCCATCAAAGAAATTTACCATCTCGACTCTTCCGCTACTGGAATTGTCAGCTCGACACCAAGTTTCTGGTTGATACCCTTACTCCAACCTATTTTATCTATAAATGGTGCTCGTGGGGGCTACTAATTATGTCCCGCTCAACATCGACTTCCACTTATAACTCCTCCCATTAAGTGGTACTTAATAATCCTCTTCTTCCTTCGACGTATACCAAAAGTTTTGGCTCGTGCACTATTCACTACGTTGTGCACATCTGGACTCTTTATACCTTATTAACATCCTCACTCTATTTACGCGTAAGCCACCCTAAACATTCGATTGGGTGGAACTACGCTCTAAATTGTCCATAATGTTAAATATATGTCTTCTCAAGGGATACCCCCTTTTTAAATGGCTTCCCACTGCCCTTCAACCAATCTTGGATATGCTACTCTGATTGCACATGAATCTATAGTTTATCATCCTTCTCACGACGCTTAATCCACTCTACCACTTCCATTTCGTTATTTCCACAAGTAAGAATTTCACCCATCTATGTCGCTTCTTCTGGCGATCCTGACACCACCAAACCGAGGTGTCCATACCCCCTATACATCGTACAAATGGGTTTTAAATATCACATACGCTTCATAAGTACTCCAAACTCTTTATTGTCCCTGCATTTGCAACGTGGCTACACTAATTTGGGTATTCTCAATTACCCCTGAATTCAAAATTCTAAATCCTCCTAAACATCATTTCATCCTTCAACCCGCTAAAATAAAACAAAATTATCAATACTTCCTCACCACACAACTGGCTCTACTGGCCTTATATCGTAATTTCTTCTTTAACTTCCCGTTATAACTATATACTTCCCTAACGATCGAGGTACCCAAATCATGGACGAATGGCCAAACATCTCCTTACTACCAACCTTACACTAAGTTTCATGCGTGGGATGTCTCGCAAATCGAAATCCAAACAAGGAACCCCCCGATACACTACTACCTAGCATTGTCAATCATCGGAATCAGTTAGGCCCTCAGTCCATAACATGTGCCCCTATATTCCCTTCTCTTGACAACAAAGTTATATCTCCTTCCCTAGTTACACTTAAATAAGGAACTCCTTCCGAAAGACACTGTCTCTTAACATTGATGGTAATCACATTCCATAAACATCTTGCAAATATAATCGGGGCTCCCAAAACCCCGTCCCCAGACATACAACTATGAGTATTAACTTCCACGTCTCTAAAGGGTGATATAATAATGCACTCTTCTTATTACCACATCCTGAGCGTTAATTATAATAGCCAGATAAATCTTTTCGCTGAACAATAAACCAAATACACTCTGAATCATATCAATAAAGTTCCTACATATATCGGGAACAAATATTCGAGACCATTATACTTTCGAAGTCTCAACAATATATATATATATATATATATATATATATATATATACATATATACAAATATATAAACGCGAGTACGACCCTCTTGCAGATGGGGCCTTGCCAAAACAAAACATTCTACACCAATGTAGTAACCCCGATAGACTTACAATATCCGCACACAATCGGTTTAAGCATATTATAAAATCATACTTAGGATAAAATCATACTCGTATAACACAACACTAAAATGAGTTCATGCTTTAATTAGGATAATATCATACCCGATAGACTTACAATATCCGCACAATGCTTTAGCTAAAGAATGTTATGCTTCTTAAACCAGTTCATGCTTTAATGAATTTTGTTGCCTTAATTGAACGTAAAAATTCTAATTAGTTAAAGCATTCTTATCCAATTTATAGTAATTGTGTGAATTTTAGCTAACAATCTTTATTTTTGATCACTTTTTTGGATTAATTATCATCACATTCTTCACCAGAGTAATGGTACTCGACGTCATCTTCTAATTCATAAATTCTTCAATCTGAATATTTATTTCCCGAGCAACTTCTGGTTGAAGATGAATAGGTTGTTTAGGGCATATTGAAGAGTTACATAAATAAATAAAAAATGGATTTAGGGGAGAAAATAATTGTTCCAGGATATTAATTTTTCAGTTGGAAGGAGCCGTAACAAAACATACAACTGTGGGTAGTTTTTTAGACAATCACTAATAGGTCCTCAACACTTGGTAAACAACTCGTCTTTCTTACGCATTTAGAAAATTCAATTTAAAAATTGTTTTTAAATATATTTTTGAATTCAGCTTTTCACCTTTATATATATTGATGTGCATTTGATAAACTTATTTTTAAATTCAGTTTTCTAAAAATTAAACACTCACACCCAAAATTGGTAAACATGTATATATATTTGCATACATATAATATATATAAATATGTACATGCATAAAACTTCCATACATACATAATATATAAATGTTTACATGCATACATATGTGCATAAATGGGTAAATATATTATGTGTTCTTAAGGGATGTTTAATAAAGTATGTTGGATAGTTTGACTACGAACACCCCCCCCATATATATATATATATATATATATATATATATATCATGATATTGCATGTATAGTCTACAATAAAATTATATACATACATGAATTAATAATATTATTTAATACATTTATACTACATATTTATTTTATATTATTACATACAATTATAATACACGTATAAAATTATATATAAGTATCATATATGTATTGATAATATTATTTAACATAAAGATCTTAGTACAATATAATTTAATGAAACATACATATATGTAATTTTGGGTACACCATACATGTACATATATAATTTGTATTTATTAAAATTACATACATATTAATGTATTGTATATGTATATTATATATTAATATATAAATGCATAAAAATATAGAGAATGGACAAATCTGAGTTGAAAAACAAAAAATAGAATTTAAAAAATAATAATTTGATATTTTTATAATTAAAGTATTTAAAAATAATTGTGCACAATATAATTTTTTGTCATAATTGTATTTAAACATAGAAAAACAATATTATAATTCATAACCAAACAAACTCTTAATATCCCCTCCATATTTCTAAAACTTTAGGTCCTTGCTATTGGGTAAAATATCTTCAAGGTATGTAAAATATCTTTCATTTTTCAAATAAATATTGTTTGGGATTACATACTAAATTGTAAAAATTGTGAGGTTTTAACTAAATCACCCCCCAAAAAATGAAAAACAATATATAAAGATCAGTCCAAAAAGGCCAAATGGGAATCGAAACTACAACGGCCACATATGAGTAATTTTGAATCTCAAAATTTAAACTCAATATTTCCATTGACATGGAAGGGTTGACCTTTTAAACACACACACACACACACACACACATATATATATATATATATATATAGAGGTAGATTCTTGTGCACACTAAGTTTGCACATGTGCTGGCGCACACAGATTTTTTTAAAATATTAAAAAAAATATTTTTTAGTTGATTGTTTTTATATGATATTTAAACATTTCAACGGACTCATAAAAAAATTCAGCTCAAAATATTTTTTTTGCAATTTTTAAAAAATCGGTCAAACGTTCATAGCTTATAAAGTGCTTAAAAGTAGTGAAACTTTGACCGATTTTTAAAAAATAGCAAACACAGTTTTTTGAGTTGAATTTTTTTATATGGATTCCTTGAAATGTTTAAACATTACAAAAAAAATCAACTCAATTTTTTTTACTATTTAAAAAAAATAATGTACAAACTTAGTGTGCAAACCTAATGTGCACTGACCCTGACAATATTCAGGACTAACTGAAGTGATTTGAATAAACTCACATGTTGTTGCTTTTAATTATTTTGTTATGATGTTGATGACAGCGAGATTAAGATACTTATATGTATGTGAATGATCGAGTTCAAAAATTAAGGGAGTGCGACATAAATTGGGGTCATATGGTACCACTAATTCCGGTAATTGACACGGAAGTGGGCAAAAGATAAGAGTTGACCAATATTTTTAGGGGCATTCTCATTTAGATCCTATTAGACCTTTTTTAGACATTCTAGTCCCACCATGTTTTCCTCTTACATATAAGTCCTACTACTAATTTTTTGAAACTTTTTTTCACAATTTTAACCTTTTAAAACCAACCATCCGTAACTTCCTTGAGGAAGTTACATAAGTGGTTGAGCGTTTTTTTTAATCTTCAAATGATCATAACTTTTAATTGACATATCTGTTTTTCGCAAAATTACTATTTTTGAAATCTTCTCGACAAGACCTATCAAACAAGATCCATGAAGCCTATATAATTTCAAAGAAAAAAATTACACAGACAGTAAACTTTACTATATGCATCAGAAAGAGAAATAGATTTATATCTGTAACATTTTCAAAAACAGTAGCATTTACTGTGTTAATATTACACAGTATATATATATATATATATATATATATATATATATATATATATATATATATATATATATATATATATATATACAACACACACACACACACACACACACACACACACACACAGAGTGGATCCAAACCCTTTTTCTCGAAATTCATTTATTTTTAAAGGTTCATGCTATCCAACAACCTTCATTAGAGCTTCGATTTGGTGTGCGTAGGATTGACATTGGGTTAGGTTTATATCTGTAACATTTTCACAAATAGTAACATTTAATGTGTTAACATAGTGTGTATATATATATATATATATATATATATATATATATATATATATATATATATATACGGTGGATTCTAACCTCTTTTTTTCGATATTATCTTATTCTCAACGGTCTGCGCTAGCGGCATCCAATCCCCACCACCACCCACCCCCATTATCGGAGCTACAACAACGTTCATCAGATATCTGATTTGGGGTAACATGGGGTGCCGTTGGGGCGGACCTTAGGAAATAAGATAATTTTGGATACATGGGGTTTGGATCCACCATAGCTCCGGTTTGGGGTGAGTAGGGCTGGCATTGGGTTAGGTTTATATCTGTAACATTTTCACAAACAGTAACATTTACCGTGTTATAACACAGTATATATATATATATATATATATATATATATATATATATATACACACACGGTTGATCCAATCCAAACCTATTTTTTCTGATATTGTCTTATTTTTAACAGTCCGCGCTAGCATCATCCAATCCTCACCACCACCCACCCCCATTATCCGAGCTACAACAAACTTCATCAGAGCTCTAATTTGGGATGACATGGGGTGCCGCTGGCGCGGACCTTAGGAAATAAGAGAATTTTGAATAAATGGGGTTTGGATCCACCTGAGCTCTAGTTTGGGGTGAGTAGGGTTGGCAATGGGTTAAGTTTATATCTGTAACATTTTCACAAACAGTAACATTTATTGTGTTATAACACAATATATATATATATATATACACACACGCTTGATCCAAACCTCTTTTTTCTGATATTGTCTTATTTTTAACGGTCCGCGCTAGCGACATCTAATCCCCACCACCACCCACCCCCATTGTCGGAGCTCCAACAACCTTCATTAGAGCTCTGATTTGGGGTGACATGGGGTGCCGCTGGTGCAGACCTTAGGAAGTAAGAGAATATTGGATAAATGGGGTTTGGATCCACCGGAGCTTCGGTTTGGGGTGAGTAGGGGTAGCATTGGGTTATGTTTATATCTGTAATATTTTCACAAATAATAAATGTTATTGTTTGTGAAAATGTTACATCGGCATCCCATGCCACCTCAAATCAGAGCTCTGATGAAGGTTGTTGGAGCTTCGACGGTGGGGGTGGTTGGGATTGGATGCCGCTAGCGCGGACCGTTAAAAATAAGATGATATCAGAAAAAAGAGGTTTGGATCCATCGTATATATATATATATATATGAACACAGTAAATGTTAATGTTTGTGAAAATGTTACAGATATAAACCTAACCCAATGCCACCCCTACTCACCCCAAACCGAAGCTCCGGTGGATCCAAACCCCATTTATCTAATATTCTCTTAATTTCAGAGGTCTGCGTCAGCGGCATCCTATGCCACTACTACCCACCCCAAATCATAGCTCTGATGAAGGTCGTTGAAGCTCCGACAATGGGGGTGGGTAGTGGTGGGGATTGAATGCCGCTAGAGCAAACCTTTAAAAATATGGTAATTTCGAAAAAAAAGGTTTAGATTTTATATATATATATATATATATATATATATATATCCAATATGCTCCTATTTTTAAAGGTCTGTGCCACCGGTACCTAATGTCACCCCTACTCACCCCAGACTTGCACTCCGGAGGATCCAAATCCCATTTATCCAATAGTCTCTTATTTTCAAAGGTCCGCGCCAGCGGCACCCCATGCCACTCCAGTGGATCCGAAAGCCATTTATTTAAAAGTCTCTTATTTTCAAAGGTGCGCGGCAGCGTCACCACATGCCACCCCTACCCACTCCGAATTGGAGCTCTCATGAAGGTCGTTGAAGCTCTAACAATGTGGGTAAGGATTTGATGCCGCTAGCGCGGACCTTTAAATATAAGGTAATTTTGGAAAAAGAGGGTTTGGATCCACTATATATATATATATATATATATATATATATATATATATATATATATATATATATATATATATCGTAATATTACCACATTAAATGTTACTGTCTGTTTGGAAAAATGTCACATATATAAAATTATTTCATATTCTAGCGTATACAGTAAAGTTTACTGTTTGTGTTATTTTTTTCTTTGAAATTTTATAGGGTTCTTGGATCTTGTTTGATATATCTCGTCGAACAGATTTCAAAAATAGTAATTTTGCGAAAAAGGGATTTGTGAATCAAAAGTTATGATCATTTTAAGATTAAAAAAAAATTTCAACCACTTATGTAACTTCCTAAAGGAAGTTACGGATGATTGGTTTTAAAAAGGGTAAAATTGTGAAAAAATTTCCTAAAAAGTTGGAATAGGACCTATATGATTGTTGAAAAGTCAATAGGACTTATATGAATGCTTACCCGACAAATGGGACTTAAATATAATTATCTCATATTTTTACATGATCTAAAAAAGGCCATTGAGCAATTAGTGATATACTTTGACAAAAAAAAAATTAGTGATGTACTTTTTGTTATACCTACTCCCATCCTAAAGCCATGTAGTGTATCATGGTATGCATGAGTTTTGTTAATTGTTAATCGGCAATTTAGGTGAGCTGTCGTCTTTGGGAAATGCCATTGATTTTTATTTACCAGGGATAGATAATTCTAACCTAACCTGTTTAATCATGATGGGTGTTCGCGGTCCAGTTCGATTTTTTTTTCTGGGTCGAACCGACTTGATCGGTCCTCTAAAAAATGGATCGAGACCGGACCGATAATATCAGTTAACTGACCCTAGTCGTTTCAGTAATTTATAGGGTCGCTCCGGGCTAACTCGTCGATCCTCACATTAATGAATTACATCATTTATAATAATATAAACATACCCAAATCTATTTTTTTCCAAACATTAAAAACTAAAAAATATTAAAATTTGCAATTAAAACAAACCTAATATTGGATTAAACTACAGTTTAACCACTCAAATATTAAAATATATATTTTCACTATTGATTTATCTTATATATATACATATATATGTAAAAATATATTATATTATATTATATAGAGTCGGTCCGGGTGGCTCTAAACGGGGTTTTTGAAACTGTAAACCGTGGATCGGACCGACTAGATCGGGTTGCCAAAAAAATAAACCGAGATCAGACCCATTAAGAAAAAAGATCAAAAAAAGAGTCGTTTCGGCTCGGTTCGGTTGGGTCCGTCGGTCCAGTCGATTTTTTGAACACCGCTAGAATGTACGACTCTCTCTCTCTCTCTCTCTCTCTCTCTCGAGAGAGAGGCAGGCTCCTGTGCACACTAAGTTTGCACATGTGCTGGCGCACACCAATGTTTTTAAAATATTAAAAAAATATTTTTGACTTGATTTTTTGTGTGATATTTAAACATTTCAACGGACTCATATAAAAAAAATCTTTTTGCTATTTTTAAAAAATTACTCAAACTTTTAAACGCAACGAAAGTTTGACCAATTTTTTTAAAATAGCAAAAAGAGTTTTTTGAGATGAATTTTTTATATGAGTCTGTTGAAAGGTTTAAATATCACACACAAAAAAGCTCAATTTGATGATTATATTTGTAGACGATCTCTTCATTATGGAGATTATGTATACAAAACTCGGTGAAAAAATGATTTTTTTTACTATTTAAAAAAAATAGATATGTTGCTAGGAGGTATGTTGGAGAGTTTATATATATATATATATATATATATATATATATATATATATAGAGAGAGAGAGAGAGAGAGAGAGAGAGAGAGAGAGAGAGAGAGTGAGAGAGAGAGAGAGAGAGAGAGTCCAGCTCCTATGCGGATTTTTCTATGCGGATAGAATGCGGATTAGCAAACGTCCAAATGAGTCTTAGGACCGCGTTTGTCTTTTTTGGACCACCTTCTCTTTCTAGGGTTCTGGGAATATGAATTTCTACCCCAATAATTTCTAAGGTCTTTTAATATTATTTTAAAGCTTAATTAATCTGGAAGTTTAAGTGTAGAAGTTTCAGGGCTATTGCTACTTCTCAAGATTTTTTCGCCACTATCGTACTGGAGTTCTGAATAGAGAGGATTATCTATATAAATAGTTTCTTCAGGGAGTCTAGAAATTGCAAGAGGTTTTGATGAAAAATATTATAGTCTTAAATACCTTATACGGTATCGTGGGTTTATTAGTCTAGTTTCTTTATATATTTGATTAATAATATTAATTATATCGTTATCTATAAATTCGTCTCAATTATTATCACCATAAGATGACAAAAATCTACAGTATATTCTAGGGACAACTGTCTCTACATTTTTAAGGAGAGGGCGGATTCCTCCGGCTCTAATTAAAATAACCTTTGTTTCAGCTAACCTTTTTCGTCTAATAAATTTTAATACGTCTATACTGTCTTCAAGTACCCTACTGTATTCTTTATATTTTTTAGGTCTTGATAGTTCTTCCGCAAAATCTTCAGTTCTTAATTTTTGTCTAAAGAGATCACGGATCCCTGTTCTAATTATTTTTATTCTAGGTACTTCTCTTCCTAACCACTCAGTAATCTGGTCTATATATATGAAAGTACCGCCTGCGTATATTAAAGAAGATTCTATAAGTTCTTTATCTTTAGTTTCTGTAAGAGTCCAATCTTGGATTTCTCTAATTAAGTTTAAATTAGTTTGATTAACAAATTCTAAAAAGTTTATAGTGATTTGTAGGCTCATATAAGATTCTTTTAAAATAATAATATGAAAATAGTTAAGTGTTTGGTTCGAGTTATACCTTTCTTCTGTTTTTCAATATCTTTATCTTCCATCCTTCTTCTCTTAAGCCTTGCTACTATTCTTCTCCGGTCTCGGCCTCCTACAACTCTCTCTTTATCTGTCGCAACTCAATCCACTATTTTGGCGTTGAACCTGTTTTCTTCCTGTACGCCTTCACGCCTAATGCCCACCTGGCTAACGGCTCACGGCTAATCATCACCTGACGGCGGTTCATCAGTATAGCACCTTGTGTGCTACACGAGAGGTTCCACACAATAGTCCTCTATGATCAGAAAGTTGGAGATAATTTGGAAAATAATAACAACTCAACATAAGAGATTTCCGGAAAAGAAAATACTTTTATTGCATTGCATAAGTAAATACAACTCTCCCCTCTCCCCTAACTATGAGAGGTTTAGTTACTCATGTACATATTACTTACTACAAGCTTACACACTCTTTCTAACTTCTAAAGTCCGATCCTAAACTTTGATATATATTCCTACTCCCTACTTCTCCTTTTATAGCATAAGGAGGCTTACAGATGACTAGTAACCGGTTACAAAAAGTGATTCGGTTGAAAGCATACAATTATTAAAGAGATATACAATAATTAAAAGTCTGAAGCTTTGGAGTCTTTTGAGTCTTTACTTTTTTGCTTTTTCAAAAGGAATCTTGGGGTTTTACAATTATCGTGCACCTAACGTCTTCAACTGTCTACATTTATCTTTATGAAAGGAGGCTGTCTGGGCCCATATGGGGCAGGTTCGAGCTGTCTACTTCTTCACACTGTGAGGGAATCTAGATGAGTCTTGTCATCTTGAATAATGCATAGGTCTAGAGGAGTGCATCTTCTATCCTCAATAATTCTTCTGCTAACGAAGGGCCCGTCTTTGTCCGTCCGTGTCTTCTTCTTCCTTGTCTTGGCTTGGGAGAGCATTATTGAAAAATTCATCAATGAGGCCCATAATTCTAAGGCTAGCTGGAAAAGCTATCTCTACCAATTCTTTAGCTTCTTTCTTGAGCCTTCCATTGAATGGCTCATCAGCTTGGATTATTAGGTCTTCTTTGTGGTAAGCAGTGTACCATCTGTCTCCGCCTGTCAATAATTCCATTATTTCTATTATCTCTATGGCTTGAGCAATTTGGAGCTGGTATTTATCAACAATTAAATCTTTAGTCTCGTCTTCTGATAGAATCTCAAAGTCTTCAAATGTATAATTGGAAAATCCAACAAGTGTAAATCCTTTAACTCTCATTCCTCTACAGGAACTTGGAATAATCTGATAGATTTTAGCATATGTATGAATGAAGTCTTCTAACTTCTTAACATACTCATGGACTATTTTTCCAAGAGCAACAGAGTCTTCAATATCCTTTATCTGAACGAGTCCAATGAACCCGTGGTCTGCAAGAGTTATATGAGCTATATCTGATTTTCTAAAAAGATATATTTTTGGAAGGTCTTTGAAGAAACCTTTAATCATTAAAGCATCTCCATTTATTTCTGATAATAACACATTAAAATGATCAATAATGTTATTAGTTTCTTTTTGAAAGTCTTATGCTAATGAGAGATTATTATGACCAAACGGTATAACGATCTTAGTCTTAAAAGTCTTTTTCTGATAACAAAAATTAGTAGGTCTAGTTTTGGAGGATTCTCCAAGAGTCTGAGCCTAATTCCGAGTCTGAGGTCTAGGCATAGTAGTACCACTAAGTTGGGTAACTGCAAGTCTTTGAGTCCTCATGAATATGGCAATGACTACCAAATTTTGAACATAGAAGGCAAGGCTATTATGTCTACTTTTACTTTCTCTAATAATGACTAACTTAAGCATTTCATCTATGTCTTTTTTAAATTCTTCCCTGTCTTCTTGTGAATATCCTTTCTTATAGGTTCCACCATTAATAGTGGCGTCTGGGTTAATAGGGATGATTTCACAATAACTTTGATCTTTATCCCACTTAGCGATGGGATTTATTTTCTCCTAAAGTAGGCTCTGCTAGTTGCCTAATCTTTTTATTTTCTACTTCTATATCCATTTTCTTTTGTTAGGATATAGCTTGAACCTGTAATAAGATATGCTGGGCTTGATCTAAAATGTCTTGTTGTACAAGCGCTATTTTCTTATAACACTTTTGGTCTGGACACTTACAATCCTTTTGTAAGGGTTTGGTTATTTCTAAGGCTTCTTATTAGGTTGTAGGTCTAGGTCCACCATGCTCAGCTGAAGAACTCTGATGTTTTATGGGTCTATAATTTGGTTTGACCTACATAAGGTCAAAGACAGTCTTGTGATCTATTAGAGGGGCTTTAATAATAAATTCCTTTGTATCACTAATTCATATCTTATCGTTATACTGAGTATAAGGATGATATTTTCTAATAAATTCTTATCCTAAAATAATGTTTCCTGTAAAACTAGGACGAGGATCCATTATCCAAAATCGATGATTAACGATTTTATTGGTCTGATTTCGTAATTTAAAATAAATAGGAATAGTCTGAAAATATAAGGTAAATGAATCTCCATTAGCCGTTTTACCATAGATTTTTTGAGTACTTTCTAAAAAATAGTCTTCAGGGAAGGCATTATCCTTGCAAATACTCTGAGAGCATCCTGTATCTATAAAAGATCAAAGTATTTTAGGATAGTCTTTGTGCTGAACGAATAATTCTACAAAACAAGCATGTGGTTTAGTAGAAATTCTGAAATGATTCTTTTCTAAAATAGATATTCCTTTCTGGGGTTTGTCTATAAATTATATGGGTGTTAGGTCTTCTGAACTACTATCAGAATGGTATTCGTTTAAATCATAGGAAATTCCCTTTCCTTTGAAGTCTTCATTTTCTTGCAATCTTTTAGCTATATTTCTATCAATGTCTTGATAATATTTTTTAATATCTAAGTCTATTTGAGCGTCATACTGGCTAGTATAAATTGCTATAAATGTAGTTCTCCAACAGTCTTCATGGTAGTGTAATGGAAAAATAACACAAACCATAAATAATTCTATTTGTATGGTCTCAAATCATTCTACGCATATAAAGTCTTTCTTGCAACATTTAATTTCAAAGGTGCAATAATGTCTTTCATCAAAGTAACATCTAGGTACATATGTTAGTAACTTAGGATGACTAACTGTCCATCTTTTCTTTAAAAAGGGGCTTAATATACACTTTTACCAAGCTTCTTCAAAATCTATATATTCATTATCTAAATCATCTTGATTAGTTTGTATCATATCTAGGTCTAGAGTATCCTGAGAGTCTTCATATTCATCAGTATCGCTATAGTCTTCCGAATCACTATATGTATATGCGCTATTGATGCTAGTATTATCATCATCTTCTATGTCTGATATTTTTATAACATATAGGACATCTAATTCTTCTTGATCCGCGTAGTCTAATATTGTATTAATAATCTTAATACCTTCTTTATCTTTCTTATTCGGGTAGTATTTAGCAAAGTGTCCTTCTTTACCGTAAGTCCAACATTCTTTGATGGCAGTCTTAGATTGAGCAATATCTTTTTCTTTCCTATAATTAGGAACCTTCTTATATTTAGTAGTGTTCTTCTTAAAATATCTTCTTTGATTAAATTTATTCTTCTTAGTCTTAGTGTTCTTTTCTCTAAAGGTAGTAGATGGTCTAAATCTATACTTCTTTGGAAATCCTAAGGGTCTAGTCCTAAACTTCTTATGTTTCCATTCTAATTTCTTTTTGAATTTCTTAGATTCACTACCACATCCCCATTGGATTGGAGCGATGTAACTTTCGTCTTTGATTGGAGGGATCTTCTTGAAAGTTTCTTCTATTAACTTTCCTTGAGTTATATCACGTCTCTTAGATATGATATAGTCTTTGGCGAAATTGATTCTTTCACCAAGGGAGTTGTTCTGAATTCCAGCTACTCCTGGCCAATTCCTATATTCATTAATTAGGATTTGTCCTATGGCTGGTATCATCCTAAAGTATTCATCTTTTAAGGTCTCTCCAAATTCTTTAATTTGGTAATATAGCTGCTCATAATTATTGCTATATTCATGTATCTTATCTAGTTTGCAAATTCTAAGGAGGGCTAACTTAGTTTTTGCTAGGTCTTGTTCATTGATTTGATCTATATGTCCTGCTCTAATGAATTCTGACGTGAACAATTGAATGTATTCTTCAATTGATCTTTCTTATAGATTTTCTTTCATCTGCTCAATCTTAGCTAAGGAGTCTTCATCTTTAGCCTTTCTTAAACTATCTAAATAATATTTTACAATACCTCTAATGGATTGCTCAGCGTATTGTTTACATGAACTTGAATCCCATTGTTCATTAGATGCAAAACACATGTTCATATAATTATGCCATTCATCTAAGGCCTTCTTCCTATGTTGAACATTGTTTAGGTTAAGGTATATACCTATTGGATTTATGGCTTGACTTTCCATGGTCTTAACAGGAGTGAAACTCTTGTCACTAGTTGTAAAGTCTTTTATATAATCAGGTTTAGTCTTTACTACGGTGCTTGAGTATATATGAATGTTTATTCCTACTGGTTTACTAAAAAGTCTAGGAGCATCTTCTAGCCTACTACTACTTCCTATTTCTTATTTATTAGGTTTTACTTGGGTAGCTGACATTAGTCTTTGTTCTCCTTCTTCTATTAGTCTTAAGTTTCTAAGAAGTTACTTAATATTCTTAGATTATTTTAATTTTAATATACGGTCTTGAACTATCATATTGAATCTTTCTCTTTCTTGAAATCTAACCGAATGACTTTTCTTAAGGTGGTCTTTAAATTTATTCATATCCAATTCTGAGGGTTCATGCCCAAAGTTTTGGATCCTAGCTTTTACTTTAATTAAGTCTTTTTGTTCAAATGATCTTCTAGGTCTAATTACCGGGGCTTGTCTTAGTAAACTAGAACTAGTCTTACTACTGCATTCTCCTTCTGAAGGATCATTGATTATGGCTTTTCCCATATTCCTAAATCTAACTTCTTCAGTCTGGATATTCTTATTGATAATATTAGGAGGGCCAAACTGGATGGTAACATTTCCAGTGACATTGTCTTGATTAATAAACAAAGCTTTATTTTGTATAGTCTTAGTTTCTTGGAATTCTGGAAATTGCCAAAGTGTCTTAGATTTTTACTTCATAGGTCCAGTATTCCTAATACTGTAAGTATGATTGTAGTCTAAAACATTGGTTCTAACTAAGATTTCTTCATTAAGTCTACCTCTAGGAATTCCCGATTGCATTCCTTCATAAGGAAGTTGGGAGAACTTCATGTAGCTTTGGAATTCTATATTTATATTAACGTCTGGGATTATATAGTCTTCATAGCCACTAGCATATAGATTAACTTAAAATGTTTGGCTGTGTCTACAGTTACTGTAAATGCCGGAATGACATTAATGTATCCAATGTTGTCTGACATTTCTAATTGGGCTATCCCAATAAGGCTTTCTCAAAATTTTTCCATCTCTACTAAACAACATAATATGTTGATATTATTTTGAGGTCTATGTAATCCTTGGATTCTTGCCTGAAAGAGTCCAAAAGTTAGGAATTGGAACTTCCTATTAGTTCCTCTAGATCTAAGCTATTCTGAGTCAAACACTTGGAGCTCAGTATATGATTTGTCTAACACATGATTCCTACAATGGTAAGTCATGTTATAATTAGGAGTCTTAGGAGTGGCACCTTCTTTAAATAACTCTATGTATCTAATGGCTAGAAGTTGTCCATTATGAATGGAATTTTCAATAATCTTCGAGTCAACTTCACCCCATTCTTTCGATTGGAATGGATTGGTGAAATTTCTTTCTTTCCACCTTGTCCTAACATTGGAGGACGAATCCTTAAGTCTTTGGAGCATATGATTACTCTGTCCAATATTTGGGATAGAGCTAACTATCTTACTAGTCTTATCTAATCCGTCATTTATGACATGTCTACCTACGGTATTCTTTTCTCTAGTTTCCATAGGAGGGGGTTCTCTAAATTTACAGGTGGATACCTATTTTTGTTCAAGTTTTTTTTCAATTCTTTCTAAGAAGTCTGAATAATCTTTATGTCTTTTCATCTGACTAAGGATTTCTTCTTTAAAATTCTTATTCTCTTTTCTTGTCTTCTCAGAAATTTCTTCACTATGTCTAGCAAGAGAATTAACTAAGGATTTGGCAACATTTGTAATATAGTCTTTTACTTCATTATCTTTTTCTTTTTGTTGCATAGATCTAACTTCTATAGATTCTACAGTCCTTTCTATTTTATCTAAACGAGTTAGAATAGAATGCGAGTTTATTTCTGCTTGGGAAGGCTTATTATATACATCCTTAATTCCATTTATAATTTCTTCGTATTTTTCTTCTACTTGGGTCATATCTAGTCTAAGTTCATTAATAATACTATCCATTTTGGATAGGTTATGGCTTTCCATATTATTAAGATAATTTGCTCAATTTCGTTGGAATTTAACAAAGTCTGTGTAGAAGGTGGTTAATATTTCTGTCTTAGCTTTTAAATCTAAATGAAAGTCTTTAACAAAGCTACTGTTATAGTCTTGGGTAGCTGCTATGGATGTAGGAATTAAATTTAGTCTTTCTAATATGAGTCTAGTTACTTTAGCAGCGTTGGCAATCTCATTTTCATTTATCTTATAATAAAATCTATCATCATTTATCTTTTCTAAAATTCTTTGGTAAAAATCTGATAAAGTCTGAATGGAGAGGTCTCTTGGTACCTCATTCCAGTCTGATCTAACTATCTCCATTAGTAAGATAACTATCTAATCTAGGGATAAGCTTAACTTGTTCTTTGGTAAGTTTAATTAACTCACTGTCTTGATTTTTAGTTAAAGTTTTAATTTCTAAAATGTCTTTGTTAAGGACTTCTATATGATTAGTCTTAATATTTAATTCTTGTAGAACTTGTATTAGGTCTATTGGGATTTGATTATCTATTTCTAATAGTCTTTTAGAGATATTTTTGATCTCTGTATCTAAGGTTTGGATGTCTTTAAATAATTGTCTTAAAATAAGGAGGATACAATTATTTTGATCTAATATGCTATTAATAGCTCTAGCAGTAACTTGTCTACTATCTGTGTGTTTAGCTGGGATATGTTCAACGTGTGAACAATCGTCTATGTGTGTGGTTAAACAACCTTCTTGGTATAAGTCGTTTATAGGTATAGGTTGGTAGTCTGGGTTGATTCCAAAAATATCTTTGTAAATGCGAGGGATAAATCCCAAGGGCATTAAAGTCTTTTTACTATAAGTATAAAAGGAGCGTCTTATGGCTCTGATACCACAATTAGGGGGTTTGTCGGAATTCAGTGAGTTTCTAAAGTCTTTAAGGTCTTGCTACCAATTTAGGCTTAAACTATAAATCTTTTAAATATCTAGTCTTAAAATAAGGGTTTCATATAAAACAAGAGGGGTACCATCTAAAAAAAAGAACAAAATGTCTTTAGGGACCATGAGGGGACCACGTGAGGAACAGGACAAAGTCCGCACCGGGTACGCACGGTTTAGTCCGCCCCGGGTACGCACGGTTTAGTCCGCCCCGGGTACGCACGGTTTAGTCCGCACCTGAGAATATCCCTATATATATATATATATATATATATATATATATATGTATATGTATGTGCTAAAGTTCACTTTTCCCTTACTCCCTTTTCTTAACACTTATAACACTTGAATCATTGAATCTATAAAGACATTTATGCACGACTTTTCTCTTAAGAAAAGGCCCTCCCATCTCTCTAAAACAAAACTCTTATTCTTCTGCTATCTTGTACTTGATTTTTCTTGTCATCATGACATGAGGAGATCAACTAGGGTTATAGGTCCTCCAATTGACAATTTCTTTAAGGATTTTGTTGGAAAGCAGGGGAATATGATGAGAAAATCAAATTTGGAGGTCAGAAATGTCAAAAAATGGAAAAGTATCATAAGAGATGAAGATAAGGTTAAATTCCAACTCTCAATTGTTGCAAATCATAATTCAAGTATTCAAAATGGAGGCAGTACAATTAGCAAAGTTGAAGCAACCAAGCTGTCTTTGAAGGAGGTTGAAATTCTTGATAATACTATTGGACCTAAAGTTGTTATGCATTAAAGAAATGATGAAAGTTTTTTAACTAAGGAAATTGATGAAGGTTTTAATATTGATCACAGATCTGAAGAAAAGATGTTTGATATGAATAATTACAAGGTAGATTTTCCAGATCTAGAACCTGAAATGGCATATGAGGAGGTGAATAAACATAATGCAGATCTGAATAATACTCAATGAGGTTGAGGTATTAAAGATGGAAGGAAGACCTGACCTAACATAGTGACCCCTAACAGTGACAAAGTTGTTGGAAATAATTTATAATTCATTCCTTCCTTTAAGTATCCAAAGGGTATGGATTGTGTGGAGATTGAGTTTGAAGGATCCAAAGGGTATGAATTGTGTGGAGATTGAGTTTGAGGATGTTGAAAGGGAGGTGCATAGATGGAGGAATGTCATAATTGCCTATATTTTAGGCATCAAAATATCCTTTGGAGCTATGAAGGGCTATCTACAAAGGAAATGGAGTAAATATGGAAAGTTTAAAATATTTCTTTTGAAATCTGGTGTGTTTATTATCTATTTTGATAATCTTGAAGCCCAAGCTCAAGTATTGGAATTTGGTCCATGTTCTGTTGATAATAAACCACTTAGTGTCAAACCTTGGAGTCCGTTAGCTTAGAGAGGGAAGGTTTAACTCAAATTCGTATATGGATGAGATTACTTAGGTTGAAATTGCATATGTGGTCTGATGTTGTATGGAGTAAGATCACTAGTTTGGTTAGAAAACCTCTATTCACTGATAGAATGATAGTTAATAGAGAAAGACTCACTTATGCTAGAGTTTGAGTTGAGATTGATGCTAAAAGAGAGCTACCTTCTTTTATTTACTTATATGATCATGATGGGGTTTTGACCAAATAAGAAGATGAGTATGAATGGGTTCTTGCTAGATGTATCCATTATGAAATCTTCGGGCATAAGAAGGAGAATTGCAAATTGTAAAATAAAACAAACCTTAAATAGGTTAAGACTATGAAGAATAATAAAGATTTTCTAAGGCTAAGTGGAACTATTAAAGATGGTAAGGAAATCATTGTTGTTAATATAGAAACTATAGATGTGGGAGATCAAAATAGTAATTCCAACATGAATGGAAGTATATGGATTTTCGTTGCGCAAATTGAGAATGTTAAAGATGGAATAAACAGTGGGAGAATTGATACAAGAAACATTAAAGAAAATGCCATAATTATGGAAACCGGAATAGAAATGGAAAATAATTTTAGTATTCTTCAAGAGAAGGAGTAACTAGGTTTAAAACTGCTTGAGGATGGAGGAGTTCTTAAAAAAATGAACAAAGAAAAAGGGGAATCAATGAGCATTCCTAGTTTAAAGGATAATGGTAGAAGGAAAAAGATAAATAATTCTACAAGGAAGCATAAGAAGGGAGGTGGGAAATAGGGTACAAGGAATAAAGCTTGATTAAGTTTGCAATATGGAACATTAGGGGCTGTAATTCCCCTCGTAAACAAAGAAAAACAAATAAGGTTAGAGCTAATAATATAAATATTATATATTGTAACACCCCGTGCTTTTATTAATTAATTGAAATATTTGAGAAATATAAAATTTTGGATTTAATTATTCGTAGTAATTAAATATGTTGGTTTTTATATATAAAAATAAGGTTTTAAGTGGAATTTAAATCAGGATTAAAATTTTGAATTTATAACTTTTTGTATAAAAATCGGGGGAGGATCCGAGCTAAGGAGGATAAAAATAATATTTTTAGAAATCTAACTGTCCGATCGAGATGAATTTTTCATAGCATCTCCATCTCGCCGTTCTCTACAACATGTTAAAATTTCAAGCCATTCTAACGGTCCGATTGTCCGTAATAATTTTTCGAGTGTTTGTATTTGATTAGGACTCGAATTCTTTTTGGCATATAAACAAAGTGATGGGTATAGGACTTTTAAAAACACTTTTTTTCTAAACCCTAAGATCTACAATCTCCTCTTTTCCATCTTCTTCCTCCCTCAAAACCTTAACTCGCTATTTTCAATCCAAGTTTTGAAGCTTTAAATCAAGTTTTCTCAAGATTGTTCAAGAACGTCTCTTTGCTAATTTTTCGAGAGGAATCCAACCGTGTAGTCAAAATTTCATCATCTTAATCTCAGGCATGAATAATATATTTCTTTCATTTAGTATTATCTATTTGAAGTGTGTGACACCCCGCCTAATTAAATACCGGGCGATCACTCCTTTATTAAATTAAAATCAAGGTGAACAGTTGGTTCATTCTTAGCATCACTGTCGTAAAAATAAACTTTTCCAAATTAACACCCTAATTAATTAAGCTAAGTGTCAAAACCATTTTTAACCTTTCTAACCAAATTGTATTTTTAAAGAAAAGCTTATTTAATTAGTTATTAACCACATTTTCAAAAAGTAAGAATCATACAACAATCATCCTGGAACATAATCCAATTAATCCAAACATTCAACATTCAAATCCCCACATTTAAAACCTAAAGTAAAACATTCATGCTGGAATAAATCCCAAGGTAACCGTACTAGAAATAACTGAAATACAAATGTCCCAATAAAACAGATAAATAGTGGAAAGGGCGACACATGCCCAATAAATGAAAATGATAGATGTGGAATCAAGTAAGCAAAGTCGTCTATGCAAGTGGCCTGCAACTCCCACCTAAGCTGCAGCACGTTCCTTTCAAGGGATCCTAAGCAAGACGCCCCTGTGGCTGGGCACCTGTAATACATACATATATATACAAGAGAGAGAAAGAGAAAAAGAAACGGGTCAGAGCCCGATAGTGTGTTTGATTTAAAATACGTTTAGCAAGTATTTAAATTGATACAGGCCAATGCAACAACATATTAGTGCGACACTCTCTTGAGAAATTCTCACCTCTCTTCTAATGTGCACACCTATCGCACTAACCTTCCCAACGGTTTGTCTTATCATTTATCGCACTAATCTTCCCAGTGATTTAACTTATCTTAGATTACTTGTAAGATTTCAGAACCGAACCGTGTAAATGTTTAAAAAGGAGGATTTCGCTTAATAACAATACTCTCATTTTTACTTTATTTATTAACAAAGCTTCCCAGTGTTATATTATACTTTTCAAACAAGTATTTCCGATTTACGACATTATATCAGTCTTACTTACCATAACACAATAGGTAGTACCAAATTTCATAATTTCATATATATATTAACTACTCGTATAATATATATATAATAACAACACCCCAAATAAAACTATGGTGCGGGCATACTCTGCTATCCAATCCCCGTATCGATCACACGAAGGGAAATATAAGATCGGAATCACTCTCTAACTCTATCAACATATAAACACAAACAAGATTGAGGCGGAGTATAGATTCCAAGTATCTAAGAGGTCAGTACATACCCTCACGTCTCTTTGGACCGTCTGAACTATCGATTCGATAGCCTGTACCAAGGATATCTATCTCCTAGGGTACGAATCAATATCCCCCATAAGGCAACACAGGATAAGATCGTCCCAGCGCGGTAACCTCAGGGATAACAAGTAGCACGGGCATGGTTTTCACATGTATATAATATATGCATACACAATCATATAAATATACCACTTTTATCATATTAATATAGGTTCCTCTCATCACCCATAATTACAACATTTGTCCTTAATTTTCTCATTATTAGTATTATGTATAAGAGTTCGTTTCTAACTTTAACTCGAAGGGTTTTCTCATCTGAATACGTAACATGCATGGACTCTATCCTCCCAAGTATGAAATTCAGTAAGGGTCCTTTCTATGTTCCAACATAACTCTCTTACGCAACTCTCCCATTAATTCATAAATTCATCAACCCTTAAGTAATCATCCCACATGTACAATTCTCGTCTCATATTAAGAATTCCAAAATTATTCATTTGTCCTACTGGTCCTCCATATCTCCCAAAACATTTTATTAAGGATGCCCAAGAATTATTTCACATTAAATTGACTTTCAACTAATTAATAAAGGGAAACATGAGTCTGCCAGGATGGGTCGATCGATCGAGGTTTGGGGCTCGATCGATCGAACCTTCGATCGATCGAAGCTCTATGCTCGATCGATCGATCAAGCAGGTATTTCTATTTCTGCAGAATTGCAGTTACGGGTTCTACCACCTATCTTCATCCAAATCCATATTTTCCAAACCCAAACGTCCCAAAAATTCTACTACTAACATTATATCCATATACCAGATATTTCCAACGTAAGGCATGTGTATTTCTATCATTTAAACATGGATTATCAACCCAAAGTTTTATCTAATTATCAAGAACCCTAGAATTTTCTTAAATAGGTTTCTAACAAATTTTCTCCAGAATTTCCTTCTTATAATCATCAAAATTTCATGGTTAAATTCCTCTACATGGCAAGGGTTTCCAGAATCATCATATAAACCAATACTACATGGATTTTCCTATCACAAATTGGGTTTTCTTCCATTAAAACTCAACATAATTACTTCTAAACTAATATGAAAGATGCATCAACGAAATAAGCAAGATAAACACTTGCCTGGGATTTTTGGTATTCTGATTTACGGCTGATTTTGGTGTGGTTGCGTTCCTCGTCTCGCGATCTACGCGTTGGTGGTGGCGGCGGCGTAAACCGTTGAGTTTTGAGCCTTGAAATTGCTTGAGAGCTCTCTCCTCTCTTCTCCAATGGCCGTTCTAGGTTTTGGGAATTCTAACCCTAGGTGACAACCTCAATATCAGATATAGCCCCTCTAATTTTCGTGGGTTTAATTACCCAAAAATGTAAAATGACCAAAATGCCCTCCCGGGTTACTAATTAGGCCTAAAAACACCCCGAGACCCAAACTACACCCCCGGGTACACTTTTCTGACTATCTCGACCCTAAAACGACCATACGGAGAACTTAAAAAATATTCACTTTTTATTTATCAAAATTTAGTCCCGACGCGACACGAGCACGTCTCGATTTAAATTTCCGAAATTGTCATTTAATTCACTCATGACATTCAATATAACCAATATCATATATATTACTTTGTTCGTTAGTAATATTCAATAAATTTCCCATAATTACTAACTCTCGTCACGTTAATAATTATAACATAATTAATTTCCGGATTTTTATTAAATAATTAACTCATATTAAATTTAATAAATCCCCAAATTAATATAGCATAAAAATACGGGGTATTACATACTTCCCCCCTAATAACGGAATTTCGTCCTGAAATTCAGAAAATAAGGCATACTTGTTAAGAACAAGTCCGAATATCTCTCGCGCATATCTGTCTCGCGCTCCCAAGTGTATTCCTCCACATTGTGGTGCTCCCACTGGACCTGTACAATTGAAACTATCTTTGACCTCAATCTCCTCTCACTATAGTCTAGGCTAGCCACCGGTCTCTCCTCGTAAGAGCTGTCAGGCTGTAAGTCTATCTCATCTATCGCGATGTGAGGATGGGCCATATCATCCCGAAGATACCGTCTTAACGACAAGATGTGTAATACATCGTGAATGCGATGTAAATGCTTTGGCAGTCCCAACCTGTATGCAACCGACCCAATCCTCTCGATGATGGGAAATGGTCCCATGTGCCTCGGAGCCAACTTCCCCTTCTTCCCGAACCTCATCACTCCATTCATAGGAGATACACGCAATAACACTTGGTCCCCCATACTAAACTTTCAGAAGAACCGTTTCGCATCGGCGTAGCTCTTCTTCCTGTCCTGGGATACCCGAATGCGACTCCTGATCATTTCGATCCTCGCTGAGGTCTCCTGAATCACCTCTGGTCCTAGAAACTTGTTATCCCCCACTTCGAGCCAACAAGTTGGGGAACAATAAGGCCTGCCATACAAAGCCTCAAATGGAGCCATGCCACTCGTGAACTGATACGAGTTATTATAAGAAAACTCTACCAGTGGAAGGTGTGGCTCCCAACCTCCTCCAAAATTCAAGGACACACATGCGTAGCATATCCTCTAACATCTGATTAGTACGCTCTGTCTGTGGGTGATAAGCTGAACTCAACCTCAACTCAGTACCCATAGCCTCCTGAAAGCTTTCCTAAAAGCGTGACACGAAGATCTTGTCTCTATCTGACACAATATTCAGGGGCACCCCGTGAAATCTGATGATCTCGACAATAAAAAGCTGAGCATACTGACCCGTGGTATAATCTGTCCGCACCGGCAGAAAATGATCCACTTTGGTCAAATGGTCTACAATCACCCAGATAGGGTCATGGCCCCACTGTGATGTAGGCAACCCTGTAATAAAATCCATGGAAATGCTCTCCCACTTCCACACGGGTACTTCCAATGGCTGGAGCAACCCTGACGGTTTCTGATGGTCCACCTTCACCAGCTGGCAGGTAGAACACTTGGACACGAACTCAGTAATGTCCTTCTTCATCGCACTCCACCAGTATTGTCTCCTCATATCTTGGTACATCTTATCCCCTCCAGGATGCACTGCAAATCGGGACCCGTGAGATTAGGTCATCACTGCATGACGTAATTCATCCCCTTCAGGAACTACCAACCTCCCATTAAACCGCAAACCTCCATCGGAACTAACAGAATAGGACTCAGCACCCTCGGCTAGAAGTTGCACAATCTTCTCCTGGAAAAACGGGTCTGTGGTCTGTGCCTGTATCACCCTCGTAATAATTTCGGGTGTGCCTGACATAACGGATATGAATGAACGGGCTACTGCGTCCTGGTGACCCAACTCCTTCCACTTTGCCTTCCAGACGTTCGCTACCTCGTTTACCGGTCTACGACCTAACGCATCAGTAACTACGTTGGCCTCTCCCGGATGATACTGTATATCGAACTGGTAGTCTTTCACAAACACTAACCATTTGCGCTAACGCATATTCAGCTGTCGCTGAGCGAATAGGTACTGTAACGACTTGTGGTCTGTGAACAAACGAAATTTCTCTCCCAACAAGTAGTGCCTCCATATCCTAAATGCAAAAACGACCACTGCTAACTCCAGGTCGTTGGTGGGGTAATTCTTCTCATGCGGCTTAAGCTTGAGGGAGGCAAAAGCTATTGCTTTCTCCTCCTGCTGAAGTACTCCTCCAAGTCCCCGTAAAGAGGCATCGGTGTAAACCAGGTACTCCGCACCCGGCCTTGGTAAAGCAAGAACTGGCGCTGAAGTAAGCTTGTCTTTCAGCTCATCGAAAGCCAACTGACAAGCGTCATCCCAAACATATGGTACCCCCTTGCGAGTCAGATTCGTCAATGGACCCGCTATTTTGGAGAATCCCCGAATGAATCTCCTGTAGTATCCAGCTAACCCCAAGAAACTACGCACTTCCATCGGTGTCGTGGGCTATCCCCATTCCCTCACCGCTGACACTTTACTCGGGTCAACTGCAATCCCCTGCTCAGAAACGACATGGCCCAAGAACTGTACTTCTCGTACTTAGCATACAACTGATGCTCTCGTAGAGTCTGAAGAACCTGCCTCAAATGTTCGGCGTGCTCCTCCTCGGAGTGTGAATATATCAAAATGTCATCTATAAAGACGATGACAAACTGATCCAAGAACTCTCTGAATACTCGGTTCATTAAGTCCATGAATACGGCTGGAGAATTTGTGAGACCAAATGGCATCACTCTGAACTCGTAAGACCCATATCTCGTCAAGAAGGCAGTTTTTGAAACATCCTTCTCTCTAATACGTAGCTGATGGTACCCCGACCTCAGATCTATCTTCGAAAAGAAGGTTGCTCCCCTCAGTTGGTCGAACAGATCATCGATTCGAGGCAACGGATACTTTTTCCGTATCGTGACCTTGTTCAACTCCCGGTAGTCCACATACAACCTCAGTGAACCATCTCTCTTCTTCACAAACAAAACTGGAGCGCCCCAAGGTGAGGTACTCCTACGAATGAAGCCCTGTCCTAACAGTTGCTTTATCTGATCTCGTAGCTCTCGCATCTCTGCCAGAGCCATACGGTACGGTGCACGTGCTATAGGTCTCGTATCTGGCAATAAATCTATAACAAAGTCTATCTCACGACTGGGGGGTAGGCCTGGTATCTCCTGAAACACATCGGAATACTCCCTGACAACTGGGATCGAATCTAACGGAATCACAACCTCCTTAGAGGTATCCTCCTCTATGTAATACAAATGAGCGGTCGAACCTCCCTCTGGGCGAGGCATCGCCACTACAAACATCTCTTTCCCCAGAGTGGCAAAAATAATGCTTCCACCAAAGCAATCAATCATGGCTCTATAAGCTGCGAGCCAATCCATACCAATAATCACATCATGCTCGTGCATGTCTAAGACTAACATGTCTGCAGGTAACACCAAACTACCAATATCTACCCCCACTCCCCGGCATATAAAGAAAATAAGTGACCCACTCCCTAATGGTGAGCTTACACACGTCACTGTGCTCTCTGCTGTGGCTAACAACCCTAAGACCTTCGCAAAATGCGTAGCTATAAAACAATGTGTTGTCCCAGTAACAAACAAAATTCGACCCAAAGTTTCATGGATAGAAAACATACCCCAAATCGCGGGTGGTGTAGTGGAGCTGCTGCCTGGGGGACGTTATATACACGTCCATACTGTAACTGCCCCTGCTGCACTGGGGCTGTTGGAAAAGGTGGTGGAACTGGTTTCTCTGGTTTATTACTAGCACATTCCTGTCGTGGGGCCCTATTCTTCTCGGGGCAATCCTGACGCCTATGGACATTTCTGCCACATTGGAAGCACCTCCCTCGAAACTTCTTCACTTCATTACTTTGTTGACTAGTCTCTCTTTTTCCCTGGTCTTGCTGGCCTTGATGGAAAACTTGTGAAAAGACTTTGTTAGGGTGAGGACAATCCCTCCACATGTGACCCGGCTGTACACATTTATAACAGAGTCCTGAAAGTTCTCTCTGGTTGGGTTGAAGTTCCTTTCTAGACTGATCCGGGCAAGTTCGACGTTCATGACCGTCCATACCGCATTTAAAACACCTCTTCATGACTTCACTCGGCCCCCGATTTTGTTGACCCTGACGCTTTTGGGCTTCTCCGCAGAATTGGTTACCTTCGTGGCTTTAACTGGCCTGAGGAGCTTGTTGTCGCAATTTTTGTATCTTCACTCACTTCTTATTACCAGTCACGACAGACTGACTGTACTCTCTAGATATTTTGCCCCCCATGAGCTATGTGTTGCATTCTTGATACTGTAAAACTGCAGTGGCAACTGCTTGTGCCACAATACCTGCTAACTCGGCGGTTGATAGTCTCTCTAGGGGTACCTGAGGTGTGAGTCGATCCTGCTCGTTGACTCCCTTAACCGTTCTAACGAGTTCTTCTTGACGGTCCATCTGAAAATTTAAATAAATTTGGATGAGTTCATCATTCAAATAAACAAATCGCAGAAGCACGAATTTCCAATGTATAGAGATGAACACAAAATTCCTAGTATTAGGGCTCTATATCAAAGAAAGCAACGCTGAAAGCATAATAAGCCGCACAGATCCTAAAGGACACTAGAACCTGATGCTCTGATACCACCTGTGATACCCCGCCTAATTAAATACCGGGCGATCACTCCTTTATTAAATTAAAATCAAGGTGAACAGTTGGTTCATTCTTAGCATCACTGTCGTAAAAATAAACTTTTCCAAATTAACACCCTAATTAATTAAGCTAAGTGTCAAAACCATTTTTAACCTTTCTAACCAAATTGTATTTTTAAAGAAAAGATTATTTAATTAGTTATTAACCACATTTTCAAAAAGTAAGAATCATACAACAATCATCCTGGAACATAATCCAATTAATCCAAACATTCAACATTCAAATCCCAACATTTAAAACCTAAAGTAAAACATTCATGCTGGAATAAATCCCAAGGTAACCGTACTAGAAATAACTGAAATACAAATGTCCCAATAAAACAGATAAATAGTGGAAAGGGCGACACATGCCCAATAAATGAGAATGATAGATGTGGAATCAAGTAAGCGAAGTCGTCTATGCAAGTGGCCTGCAACTCCCACCTAAGCTGCAGCACGTTCCTTTCAAGGGATCCTAAGCAAGACGCCCCTGTGGCTGGGCACCTGTAATACATACATATATATACAAGAGAGAGAAAGAGAAAAAGAAACGGGTCAGAGCCCGATAGTGTGTTTGATTTAAAATACGTTTAGCAAGTATTTAAATTGATACAGGCCAATGCAACAACATATTAGTGCGACACTCTCTTGAGAAATTCTCACCTCTCTTCTAATGTGCACACCTATCGCACTAACCTTCCCAACGGTTTGTCTTATCATTTATCGCACTAATCTTCCCAGTGATTTAACTTATCTTAGATTACTTGTAAGATTTCAGAACCGAACCGTGTAAATGTTTAAAAAGGAGGATTTCGCTTAATAACAATACTCTCATTTTTACTTTATTTATTAATAAAGCTTCCCAGTGTTATATTATACTTTTCAAACAAGTATTTCCGATTTACGACATTATATCAGTCTTACTTACCATAACACAATAGGTAGTACCAAATTTCATAATTTCATATATATATTAACTACTCGTATAATATATATATAATAACAACACCCCAAATAAAACTATGGTGCGGGCATACTCTGCTATCCAATCCCCGTATCGATCACACTAAGGGAAATACAAGATCGGAATCACTCTCGAACTCTATCAACATATAAACACAAACAAGATTGAGGCGAAGTATAGATTCCAAGTATCTAAGAGGTCAGTACATACCCTCACGTCTCTTAGGACCGTCTGAACTATCGATTCGATAGCCTGTACCAAGGATATCTATCTCCTAGGGTACGAATCAATATCCCCCATAAGGCAACACAAGATAAGATCGTCCCAGCGCGGTAACCTCAGGGATAGCAAGTAGCACGGGCATGGTTTTCACATGTATATAATATATGCATACACAATCATATAAATATACCACTTTTATCATATTAATATAGGTTCCTCTCATCACCCATAATTACAACATTTGTCCTTAATTTTCTCATTATTAGTATTACGTATAAGAGTTCGTTTCTAACTTTAACTCGAAGGGTTTTCTCATCTGAATACGTAACATGCATGGACTCTCTCCTCCCAAGTATGAAATTCAGTAAGGGTCCTTTCTATGTTCCAACGTAACTCTCTTACGCAACTCTCCCGTTAATTCATAAATTCATCAACCCTTAAGTAATCATCCCACATGTACAATTCTCGTCTCATATTAAGAATTCCAAAATTATTCATATATCCTACTGGTCCTCCATATCTCCCAAAACATTTTATTAAGGATGCCCAAGAATTATTTCACATTAAATTGACTTTCAACTAATTAATAAGGGGAAACATGAGTCTGCCAGGAGGGGTCGATCGATCGAGGTTTGGGGCTCGATCGATCGAACCTTCGATCGATCGAAGCTCTATGCTCGATCGATCGATCAAGCAGGTATTTCGATTTCTGCAGAATTGCAGTTACGGGTTCTACCACCTATCTTCATCCAAATCCATATTTTCCAAACCCAAACGTCCCAAAAATTCTACTACTAACATTATATCAATATACCAGATATTTCCAACGTAAGGCATGTGTATTTCTATCATTTAAACATGGATTATCAACCCAAAGTTTTATCTAATTATCAAGAACCCTAGAATTTTCTTAAACAGGTTTCTAACAAATTTTCTCCAGAATTTCCTTCTTATAATCATCAAAATTTCGTGGTTAAATTCCTCTACATGGCAAGGGTTTCCAGAATCATCATATAAACCAATACTACATGGATTTTCCTATCACAAATTGGGGTTTCTTCCATTAAAACTCAACCTAATTACTTCTAAACTAATATGAAAGATGGATCAACGAAATAAGCAAGATAAACACTTGCCTGGGATTTTTGGTATTCTGATTTACGGCTGATTTTGGTGTGGTTACGTTCCTCGTCTCGCGATCTACGCGTTGGTGGTGGCGGCGGCGTAAACCGTTGAGTTTTGAGCCTTGAAATTGCTTGAGAGCTCTCTCCTCTCTTCTCCAATGGCCGTTCTAGGTTTTGGGAATTCTAACCCTAGGTGACAACCTCAATATCAGATATAGTACCTCTAATTTTCGTGGGTTTAATTACCCAAAAATGTAAAATGACCAAAATGCCCTCCCGGGTTACTAATTAGGCCTAAAAACACCCCGAGACCCAAACTACACCCCCGGGTACACTTTTCCAACTATCTCGACCCTTTCGGATGCATTGGCGCGCTCAAAACGACCATACGGACAACTTATAAAATATTCACTTTTTATTTATCGAAATTTAGTCCCGACGCGACACGAGCACGTCCCGATTTAAATTTCCAAAATTGTCATTTAATTCACTCATGACATTCAATATAACCAATATCATATATATTACTTTGCTCATTAGTAATATTCAATAAATTTCCCATAATTACTAACTCTCGTCACATTAATAATTATAACATAATTAATTTCCGGATTTTTTATTAAATAATTAACTCATATTAAATTTAATAAATCCCCAAATTAATATAACATAAAAATACGGGGTATTACAAAGTGTTGCCTAAATCCTTAATCACATTTTTTTGATTAAAATCAATTAGCAACCTAATTAGAGAAAGTGGACACTAATTTTTGGGGCTGTTTTGATAAGACTTTTTAATGTGATTTAATTCTTGAAACCCTTGGGTGCATAAGCTAGATTTGAGTTTTTATGGTTTGGGGGGTGTAGGTTAGCATGTAGAAGTTATGGGATAATTTATAAGTTATGACACACTTATAAAAAAATTTAGAATATTTATAAAGGAAAACGATTGTGTCATATTGAATATCATCACATGTTAAATGAATTCATATTATTGAATATAATGAATTATGTTAAAAACAACGACGGTGCAATTAATTGAATTAAATTAAATTTGGGACCTTTATGATTATATTGTCATGTGGTGTTTATGATTTATGATATGGTGTGGATTATTATTATTCACTTTTGCCATCGCGGGGACGAGGGTTTTTTGGGTGGTATATTACTCACCTTGATTATAGAATGCTTACTAGGTATGGGACTAGTGGATAGGCCTTGGTATTATAATTTATGCCT